>JBCAUI010038894.1:0-21060 GCA_038406195.1 Haplosyllis anthogorgicola | reverse complement strand
AACAAATATTAGGAGAATAGTAGTAACCATCCTCCATGACACCTCTCCTTTGTAAGGTCACTCGTGTTTTACAGCCACTTTTCGTTGCAAAATTTAGTGACCGTTCAAAGCAGGTGCTACTGAACCAAATTACACACACTCCCCCATAGCTTTGTTTCGAAATATAAAACCTTATGATATAAATGGATATTAACATGTAAATCACCTTTATCACTCTTTTTGTAATACTTAGCACTCAAACACACACTCCGCACCCTAAGTTAGCAGTTTACTGTTCATTTGATATTATTTGTTTGTCGGTCCACACATATTAGATTCACTTTAGCTTAATCTACAAGCTACAGCATCTGTGTTAGTCAATTATACAGCATGCTATTTCTTTCATTTGCAATTACAGCAGGAGTAAATGCTATCATACACTGGACAAGTGCAACACAGCTTAGCAAAGCATACTGAGGATAAGTACAACTTTAGGATGTGCATGCGAATCAATAAATCTCACCCTTTTGATTCTTTCGTTAAAGCTTTTACTCCGAGAAAACTGAATATAAATGCAAGGAAAATCACATGAAACATGATGAAATTTAAACGTCATACTAATGTATTTTTTCTCATCATGTTCACTTGGTGCTGTATTCATGACTTATATATCATTAAATTATTTTATTGTAAATAATTAAAACCATTTTCATTGTGGGGATCTTAAGCACTTAACTCCAACCATGAATTGACTGTGTATGTATAAAATATTGGTTGCAAATTGTGCAATTCAATATCTCGAATCACTAACCTTGTTTTCTTGCTTTGTTACATCAAGTAATAATGGTTTCACAAACACGGGTATGCGCAAAGTTGTCTTGTACTCTGATTCAGGTATTAACCAGCCTGGTCTGTTATTTACATCTACAAGATACATCAACAACTATGAGATGAGGTTGCAACTGAAATTATTCTTTCAAGTAACAAAAACCTTTAAGAAAATTATCCTTAATTTTGTATTTAAAATAAAAGATGATTATGATACTTACCTAACGCCAACTTTGTATGTCTCAAGTCCATAACCCATTCCTGTTTCAAAGAAGGACTTCCCAACTGGAATGTGTAATGTACTCTGCTGCTTCCCCTGCAAGAAAATAAACGTTAACCATACTTAATTTTGAGCAGCTATGCCACAGGACACTTAACAGCAGCTACAATTCTTTCAAAATTTCTGGCAAACTTGGGCGGTTTTTTGTTAATACTAATAAGAACATACTTCGTTGGTACAGAGAGGTGCAGTACACATTTGTCAAGATCAGAGCTTTGTCTGATTCCCATCTGTAGAGCTCTATGTATTCCCATTGCATACTCGTACTTCAAGTCCTGTGAAAATAATTGCACATAATTAATTCTTAGCTTGTATCAAAGCCAACGAATATTCTGCCATTATGACAGATTTTATACTTACGTGATAAGGTAACCTGAGTTGACTTATCAGTTGTGATATCTGTTCCACAATTGGCAGATCATGCAACATGTCATCCACATCTTTCTTCCATGGATTATATGTACTGGAATCTACAGCAAGGGACCATTCATTCAAGTTAAAGTAGTGTAAACGAAATGGATAATATATACATCGAAAGAATAATGTCTTTACATACACGTCAAGACAACGACGTGTTTATCTCTAAGTTCAAGTTTATCTCCAAGTTACAAATTCAATGCAAGATAATTATTGAGATGGGATACCAAGTTTTGGCGACACAATCGTGGTCCTGCCCGGTCCCATTCTAATCTTATACGGTGTAACTATGTCAGTGTCCACAACACACACATCTTTCACTGGAACACTCCACTTATATTTGTATTTCTCTATCACGTCCGGACCTCCTTCCCTACATGATTAAAAGTGTATACGTATTAAGCGGCTAGCTTTCATAAAGACATATTAATCTACCAATTGTCTTTTTTCTTTTCTTTGTAAAACATTA
Source organism: Haplosyllis anthogorgicola (assembly GCA_038406195.1). Classification (NCBI taxonomy): domain Eukaryota; kingdom Metazoa; phylum Annelida; class Polychaeta; order Phyllodocida; family Syllidae; genus Haplosyllis; species Haplosyllis anthogorgicola. The sequence goes on along the minus strand of JBCAUI010038894.1, from coordinate 19,087 downwards.
CTTGCTATTGAAATGATAGTATTCACAATGTTCAAGCATATCTTGCATGAACAGTGAAGTGTTACTTACTTTTCTACCACAGAGGTACAAACAAGTTGATCATTCAGCAAGAAGAGCGCTCGTTGTTTGGTTTTATTCACTCCATTGACACTGACCTACATCCATGGGATAGGGAAATGTAATACAATACAGTTACAAATGTTTTCATAAAAAATATTGCAGTAACCTCATATTTTAAGATAGTTGAAACTTACCACTTGATACAGATTGTCTCTCCTGACTTGATACCGTTCAGAATCCCACTTAACAGAATGTCTGCCCATCAGGTTGTTTGTAAAGTGTTTAGCGTCGTTGTGAGTTTCACTGTCCCTTTTGCTCTCGTTTAACCTGTGCGTTAATGTTTCCAGCTCAGTAAGAGCTAACTGCAGCGACAACCTATCGTGGTGTTCCTTCGGTGTATGTTTTAACAGATCCTGAACCAGAGTAAAACCAAAAATTTAGTAACAATTCTTCAATTATTAATTTATCTTTACAGTGCATATTTATGGATTCTTCATAGGAGATGTAAGTATACCTGTAAAAGTAATATAAACTGTGGAAATCTCTGAACTGGTTTAACGATCAGTCCAAATAATGACAGTCGATCTTTGGCGGAAGTAATTCTTTGCTGAAAAAAGAAAGAATAGAGAACCATTGCAATGAATGTGACACAAATTTTATGATAAATGTATAAATGGGTGTCGGGTACTATTGGGTCTTAACAACTGGTTAAAAGTTACATGTGGCAAAATTACCTTCAGATAATCGGCAAATGCCTGCTTCTGTCTGGCCAATGTTTTAACGGTCTCCATGGCAAGTGAATGGTTATTTACGAAGTCACTATATGCATCAAATACCATGGATTTGGAGAACTGAAATATAATACAAAATACGATACCAATTAAATAAAACCAAAATCATAATTAGTGGAGGTTAAAACTAAATCTATGAAGTAAGTTAAAGTTTCGCTTGTAAACTGCCTTCTGTATATTTTTACTTCGTTCTAAAAACGGTTGCTAGTCAGCGTTAACTTACGGAAGCAGTGAAAACATTTCCAATCTCTTCTTTATTATCCCAAACGTTTATGCATTCTGCAAGTTCTATGTGGAACATGTTATGGCACTGTAGGATATCACGAATCTTGAAGAATATTGTGTTGATGGCCTTTCTACTTATGATCGGTGGTTTGGCTTCCCTTAAAGGTTTCTCATACTCCTGTCGAAGGAAATATTTAACTCATTAAATTCATAGCATCACAAAAATTGTATTAACACATTTTCACGCAGACAACACTATCTTACAAGGGTTTGATTTCTCAAATTTTACTGCAAACAAAAACATACCTCTATAAGTCGTCTGAGTGAGTTTGCATAGCTGGTTTCACTTTCCACTACTGATCCAACTATGTATCTTCTTTTCACCTGCAAGAGTCACAACAAAATATTAAATACCGTAAACTCCTTGAAAACAAAAGGCTTCAAATAAAATAAAAGACTTCTGATACCTTCCTCTCTTTTCTCCAAATACTTTAAAGTACAATCGTACATTACCTGTTGAGGCGTAAGTCCCTCAGGTGCAGGAGGTAACTGAGGTGGTGGATGTTTAGCTAAATCTAAAGTCACTTCCACCACAATTGATTCTGCATCATTCTCATCTACCTCCTGACTCTTCGGTCGATGTCCCAGTTTGGCGGCTAACTTGTCCAGTACATTACCACTACTCTGTAAGTTAAACGAGTAAATTTTATGAATTTGTAACAGGTGTCATTTCATGATCCTGGAAGATTTTCAATAAGTGGGCGTGGTGTGTTAGATAAAGCGTCTGAGTGAATATAATTTCAATCAAAGAAGATTGTCATATGGCATTCAATTTTCAATCACTCTAATTATTTAGATTATTATTTAGTTCGGACACTTTCCACAGCACAACGAACTTCATGAAATAGGGACAATTTGAATCATAAAGAATCATTATATTTTTTTACCTGGGGTGTTTGTTCTTTTATTTTGTATTCCACAGTAGCAGCAATGATCTTTTGGCCCTTCGCTTCGAGCGTACCATTAGTCTTTCTGTCTTCGTCGTCTTCATCAAAACTTGAAAACTCTGACGACCCCCAACTCATATCATCGTCTGTATTAGACGTCTTACGAACAGCCTCTAGCGAATCATATAGTGAATTCCGCGATCCTAATTAGTAAAACGTAACATTATTTCTTTGTGCTATTTCGGAAATATGTAACACAAATGTTCTGGTCCCAATACTCTACTTACACATTAACCTATTAACCATTGAGTATCATGACTATTGTCAGTAATTGCTACAACAATATAGAGTCACATACAAAAAGCTTGGGAACTTGTATTTGTTAAGGTGTGAAGAGGTGGATAAACCTCAACTCGACCCTTTATAAAATTGCGGTTTAAAGAAAATTTACAACAGTACAATGGAGACATCCTGGAACAGCGCATAAAACGTTGTACATGTTACACTTACTCATTCACCACTATGTTCAGACTATTGATCGGACCCTATGCATATTAACATGATTAATTTTCGGTGTACATATATCATTGCACATGGAAAACAGCCAACGCAATGATAAATACATACATATACATTCACTATGCCAACCTTTGTATGTGTATATCTAAGCAATACATTCACAAATTGGTAACCGTATCTGTGTTTAGTCCATTTACGACCAAACATTTAGTTACGCACTGAAGCTTTGATTGTTCCTCTATTATAACAACTTAAACATTACGATATTTTTCACGTCCCCCTTTATAACCAATGTTTAAAAGTTGATTGGTCATTGCCTTACCTGATGGCTCTAAATCTTTCATCTTGTCTCCATTTGCGTAGTCTGAAACAAAGGAATGCGATTTATAACCTTATTTCCCTATTGCTTTAATTAATTATTTTCCGTAAATAGAACACATAATCATGCATTGCTTACCATATTATATCTACAAGGTGTAGAATACTGAGTTACAAGATTTAGACTTCGTGTTAAGTTGCACCTGGATATTCCTTCAATTTAACACCTTATATTTAGCTTTGCTGTTCCACATGCAGGATTTTATAATTAATGCGCAAACACCAAGTCACATCTTTTATGACATGTATTTTATCGACTTCTGCGCTTTCCTTGATGATAAATCGTATCGATTTAGTAGCGTTTTATTCGCACTGACTGCACACTCGCGTCAACTGACTTTTCAGCCCATAACGCTATAATATTTTAAATATAGGTCACTTCTTCAAATAATATTATCAGCCTAACTGGAACGAAAAACAGTTTAAAGTCCTTAATAATATATGGGAGGTGCATCCAATTTGCCTCTTTGCCCTGCTATGTCTGTGGCACTAAATGAAATCAATTTATCGTCTCGATGAATAATCTAAATACAAATTATATGAGGCAAGCATCAAGTTGTCACTGAACACTAAACGATGAATTTGCTTCTTGCTCAAAAAGCCAACAAACTTACTGAAAAAAGGAATGCAAAGGTACATGGTTTTTTATTTGAACATCTACTCACCTATACTTCTCTGTACAAATCCCATGAATACACTAGGTGTAGGCAACATTGTGCTAGAGCTTATTCCCGATTGTTTGCTCTGATACTCATTTTCGTTTGCTTCCAACCATAATGTTCAGCAAACTCAACATTGCACGTCTTATATGACAGTGTTAATGGAACATCCATAAAGGAAGCACAAAACTAACGCATGCTGTCTTGACAACATACTTTTTGTGTGTATCCATAAATGGCATATGCTGAATTCAGGTCTTTAACAAGCCTTGTAAATAATCCTAGCTTTCTTTCACTGCCAAAGTAAAATTTACCACCATCTTAACACAGTTGCATTAATTCACTCCATCCGACAGCAAGGTAAATTATCCATAACAGAAGAATGCATGACAAAATTTCCGGGAATTCCCATTCAGGTCAATATTTAATATTGTCACGAATGAGGGAACGCTGTTGTAAAGTACAAAGCATTGTTGCAACGACCTAGTTAGGAGGCCTACATATTGCGGTCTATCGGCTGCGATAATTGGCCACCAATACAATGCATATTGTCAAAGGCCTTACAAGAACAGGTGTGGCCTAAGATACATGTGATATCTAACTGCATAGCTACATGGCCGACATATTTACGAATGACGTGAAACACGTCAAGAGATTCCAAAGGGAGCATTATTTGTTATTTCTGATCAATTCAAATTGATACCCATATCAAATATCAATGACTTGTAATGATTGGTTCGGCATCCCCAAATACAACACTGGGATCGATTTTTAGTACATGATATTTGATCAAAAGAGCTGTTTAGGATGCCACATCAGCAATGACAAAGTAATTGCATAATGATCTCCCATAACAATGTGATGTGTACACACGGCTTTACATAACACACTTTATCTTTTCAGTGCTTTCCTACATTGCCGTTTAAACGTTCATAAAATATCCCATTACAACTCCCTTCACAGACAGAATTTACTTAAAATTGCCTAAAGTGGTACCAAATAAGCATGTCATCATCAGTCTTATTAGTCAGTCACAAGCGTAGGTATGAGCTTTTCCACAGCGAGAAGTTTCAAGTAATAAGAAATCATTCTATACACTAAGAAAAGTATATTTACAATACCTTCAGGCCGTGGTATATTCTGTTCTTCTGTTGTATCTTCTGGTACTTTATGCGGACCTGGTTCTACCACAGTATCTCCGTATATTTCGTCTTCTTCCCTTTCTACCACAGTATCGCCGTATATTTCGTCCTCTCCCTCCTCTTCCCAACATCCATCACTACTAGCACTCTCCACTTTTTCATCTTCCAGTACCACAACATCATCACGAGCCTTCTCTGTTTCTACAACTTCGCCAGCTCGCTCCAGAGTGTCAGTTGATCTTTCTAACGTTTGCACTTTCTTTGAGTACTCATCAGTGTCTGCATATAGTGAACCTTCTACTATCACCATTCTACCTGATATATCTGATGTGATTCTCTTTCTTGTCACTTGCGCGTAAGGTAGCGTACGCCCTCCTGCACTGTTTCTGTTTTCGTTAATGCTATCAATGTCAACATTTTCATATCCCGATCGTTTCTTAAAACTTTGACTGGAACTTGCTTGCATTTTGTCAACATCAATTGTCTCGTATCCAGGACCCTTACGATCACTTCTGAACTTTCGTTTTTTGACGATTTTTTTCCGTTTCCAGGCACTGTTCTCTCCCGTTCCACTACTCTCGTCCTCTGCAGAACTAACAGAGTCTTCCTTTGGCTGTGCTATCACTTTGTCCGCACTTTCATACAAATCATTTTCTTCCATTACCTCAATGTCTTTATCATTACATATGCTACCATCAACAGGTATGTTTTCATTTTTGTCATCTACATTGGCATCAGCGGCTTGTGAAATATTATCAGATTTCCGCAAGTTATGAACAGTCGGTTCTGTTGTACTTGGAATATTATTATCTTTGTCAGGTTTATCACTGTTAATATCCATTGTTGCACCACTCTCAGTCACTTCAGCGTGATTAGTGTTATCAGCACTTTCTGGAGCACCTGTATGACTAGGTATTTCTGACAGATGGTCCGTGTTCATTTCTCCTGCTTCTTCCTCAGCTGAATCCAGTTCATCTAGAAGATCAGTCACACTGTAAGCTGCCTGAATAACAAAGTAAACAAGCACGTCATTCGTTAACGATCGAACCCAAAGCATACTACAAAAATACACCATTAAAAACAAGTTGGATTTCTTTCGCAATGTTAACATTCACTATTTTGTTACAGTGTTTCGCACAGACCTTTCACTCCCTCTCTCTACCAAGAGAAATTTCGTGGCGTAAAACTAATTTTTTCTTTACTGAAGACCCTTTTTAAATCATTTGGATTACACTGCACTGGCAGGATTTTCTAAGTGCGGCGATCGGAAAAAATAACTTAGCCTTAAACAGCCAAACTGTTTTTTATTATTGATGACATTTTAAAAAGAAATTCCAATCGACTCCTGATGAAACTTTTCAACATATCTGAGGTGGCTATGCCGCACGTGATATGTTTCATCTGCCTTTTTTGTGAAATCCTAATTTCAAAGTGCAGCGGGAAATGTAATCCAAACTACAAAATAAAAAAGCCTCACATAGCATAGTGTATTTTGACTTTTACTTACTTTCAATCCTCCCCCTTCTTCCTTATCCTCGTCTTCCTCCTCTGAGGATGACATTTTGTTTTCTTCTGCTTCTTCCGCTGACGCGCTCATTTTGTCTACAAGTAGTGTGAGCATGAGTTTTAGCCATTTTGTTAAATAACCAATTAAAGTATGAACTAAATATATTTTTTCAGAATTTTTGTTCAACTAAACAATTGTTCTGTCAAGAGAATCTTGTGATCTGATTTACTAACTCTATTTGCTTTGACATCAAGATTTATCTGCAATGTAATAAAACGGACTTTGCGACTATCAATAAATATTGGCAAAATAAAGTGTCCTGTCAATTCGAATTAACGAACATGATGCTCCAACTATCCAGGCAGTGCATCTAACATATTTTCTAATAAAACTTCACCATCGAAATAACTTTACAGAAACACAGTCTAAACTTTTGTTGATTACGTGGCAAGTAACTTTGTGCCGAACTGTGACGTAATTCTTATTTTTCTACTAACGTGCAACTTTTATGTACAATACGGTACAAATCTCTGAAACAAGTGATAGTTCTTCATAGGTAACAATGAAGTGTAAGTGCCTTATCTGTCTTTCTTCTCCATAAATTGATTAGACGCACATCAGGTAAAATAGGTATAACGCATTTGAAACACAGTAAATTATACTTGAGTAACGAATCATCAGTGACAAAGGTAAGAACATTCGTCATTTTATGTAAAGTAAATAAATTTCACGTTTACTAAATAAATTCATCTGTATATATTCCATGCATTTTATGCATACAAGCAGTCATCTAAATATGTCCTACTTTCACGTCACAAAATTGTATAGCAACAATGTACAAAAACAGCAATCCAAGCCAGAGATACATCACATGATAGACATGGTTGATAACTCTTTCCATTCTATAAATTTTATCACACAAAGTAACACATATCACGACAAATACAGTAGGTCACTTTATAATCCAACATTCAGTGCTGAAGTTGACTTTTTGCACTGTAACTTCGCATATCTTCTCTCTATCTCCTGTGACGTGTATATTTACTTTGTTTGGATTAATACTAAATTTGGCTTGTGTGTGGTTGAGGCAATCGGAAACAAAGGATCCTCTGTATTACCTGGTAAACTCAACTTACTTGTATCCTGTCTCTTCAAAGTGCGACACTACAAATGTGAAAATGTCTTTGTGGAGATCAACTATTATCCAATCATTTCAGACAATAAAGCAAAACTCAAAGATCAAATCAGTCTTGATAGGGGTAAGGTATTCTCCGAGAAACCTAAGTACGTCTGTGACAAGAGGATCAACCAGCAGCACACACACCTACAGACACGAGCACAGGTACAGAAAAACACCCACCAGTGCCTTATCTACGGCTCAAGGTAAATATTTGCGTAAGATCATGTTTTTTAATGTCCTGTTGCTGTTTGGCATTCAAAATTTTCCGCAATGAGATGATTCAAACAGTGCATGCATTTTAGAAACGATTCAGACCAACAGATCGCTTAACTCATTATCCAGCGTGTTCTAACACTGTGTTGTGAGCAAAAACGTTTTACTTTTTACAACGGTGCCTGTCATTTAATTCACAAGTAACATTTAATATTTGAACTGTAAATATATGCAGACACAACTTTCATATTTCACAAATTTCATATTTTTGCAGTCGAACACTTTCTTTTGTCTGTCTAATGTCTTTATGCTGGGTATCTCGCGTCTAAAGTTGAGACGAAACAGAACTGTTCACCCTAATATTTCCCTCAGTCTCGATATATCTTCAGTCCGAATAAATAAGAAAGTTTGATCCATTAATAAAAGAAGATCTTCATTTAAGACACACGCCTAACAAATGTTCGTGTCATGAAAATTAATTGGGTTTCATATGGTGAATACCCAATCGTCTGATTAACCATCCCAACCCCAGCACATGTTAATATTAGAAATCGTCGTTGCAAAATACCTGAAGGTCCCGCACTTTACCAACTTATAACAAACAAAGCTATACCAAAAGACGCAAATAAATGAGTTGTCGGACACTGTAAGATTATATTTGTCACGAACAGAGTAAACTTGATATGACTGGTTCCTGAAATAGAATAGCTCCTTGAAATAGATGCATTGCCAATATGCGGAATACAGACTGAATAAGCTCTTGCTTATATTATTTCAGGAATAGAATACCGATTGTCTTCGAACAGGTATCATTGTTCATATTTTACAATTCAATATCAATTTTCAGACTATATTCATGTGGTCTAGCTGGCTGATCAACTTCAATGTTAAATAAACGTTACAAGCCATCTTCACTGTGCATTGTCCAGTTGATAGATTTATTGAGTAATTTCTCCACATCCTTCGATAGCAAAAATACACACATCACAGCTTAGCACAACGAACTGTAATTTGATGTTAAATGCTCGAATTACAGGTTTTGTTGCACCATATGATCTCTATCCCATTAGTGTTACAATTAACAAAGTATTTTATGGCAACCACAAACTGAATAATAACTGCTAACAAAAGTCTTAATACAGTAGTTCTTTTTTTTTTCAGGTGCAGTCAACAGCCATCGGCACGTTTTTACTCCATGGAGAAATCGGTAAGTAGATTATATTTGCTATTATGAAATACAAATTTGCATCTGAACACACAAAGGACCCGTTTTTAGCTGTTTAGATTATATTCATATACATGTACTTTACAATTCAGTCATTTGTCGTTTGAGTATGGCGCTAAATTCTCAGAATACTGTGGAAAATGTAATCTGAATAACTAAAACATAGTTCCTGATGAGCTGCTCCTGGGCGAGCTATCTCTATCCTTCATTTTCGGGGGGTGGTGGGCCCGGAGGGGGGTGGGTGGGAAGAGGTGTTGGGTGGGGTCGTATCCATCCTTGGATTTGACTTTGCTCAAAATGTCGAAGTAAAAAGAAACTCAGATGCCCAACTTAAATTGGCATAATTTCTGCGAGCACTCATTCATTAAATCATCAGTTCGGAAACCCGACTTTAACGACCTCCAATCATACGTAATTATCAATACCTACATAGAGCATCATATGTCACGATATATTTGCACCATGGTACCCCACCATCACCAGTCGTGTCAAGCGTAATCACGTATGCTTACTGTAAAGAACCAGTCACCGCTTTGGGACGAGTTTCTTCCAAATCCCAAAGTACGGGGCCTCATTAACAGCTCGTTTTCATAAACTTTAACGCACATCCCTTTATACACACATGTGTTAAGTTCCAAGAAATTGATGCGTTAAGGGTTATGTGCAGTTATTCCCTAACGTTGATCTGGTAGCGCTGGGGGACAACTGCACATAACGCTACCTTAAAGCTACTCTTAACGCATCATTTCTTGGAACTTAACACATGTGTGCATAAAGGGATGTGTGTTAAAGTTTATGAAAACACGCTGTAAGTATCTCGCTGAAGCAGGAGTGCCGAGCTGTCACATCATCTGGATCCTCACTGGGGACTCGGACAGCCTATCTGGAAGGAGGTGGCTCCTCCTTGCAAAGGAATGATAATACTGCCTTGCACAAGTTAACTTTTTTTTTTTCAATCCGATATACATGTACAGGGACCTCTGACCACAAAAAAATGAACTTAAATGCCGAAAAGTATCAGAATTCCCATTTCTTACGCTCGTGCACCTTGCAGGAAAATTCCAAGTTAATGAAGGACTCACAATCCGGATTTGTCCCAAAATATAACCCTCAATATAGTTGGGTGTGTAGGGTATAAGTACTTTCTTTGTAAATTGAGGATCCCGCCCCCTCCCCTTAACCATAACCTGTAAACCTTCTACCACATTGTTATACATAAATACACTTTCATACATATTTAACCACGGCTAAAACTAGTCATTCATATTTGCACTCTAGGTCTAATTGTATTGCTCTAGAAAATAAAGGCCCAGAAAGGATCAGGATGTCCAAAGATAAATCTAAATTTAGATCTTCACTATTTTAGTTACGAGTCAAAAAACATAAGCACGTAATAGATTTATGTGCTTGTACGTATAAACTAGTACACTAGCTGTCCTTACCATAACAGTTTTACCGTACTTGCTTTCTCCTTCTTCTCTTATTTGCGGCGTTTAAATACATGGATAAAGGACATTAAACATGATAAACAAAGTATGCAAAACACTTTTCAGCAAAAACTTCCTGAAACATGGTGTCAGTAGAAAAGTTTCCTTAACATTTAGGGTTGTAAACAAGTCACGAGTACTTGTTACTCGAGAGTATTTCGGTTATCCGATTTGAACTTTCCCGACTCAAATACTTGATGTGCTTCATTTTCTGAGCTCTGGAGTGAATCGAATCGAGTAATGACCATCGAATATCTGAGGTAGAAAATCGTAACTCGTGTAACCACTAGTTTTGGTGAGGATAATATTTGGTGGGAAGATGGTGGTCTGTGAGAAACAACTGTCTTTTTCCTGAAAGGTTTTTGCTGTATAATGCTGCTATTATAACATGTCATGCAAAAAATATAATCGAAGAAGAAATTATCTATATTGCAGACAGAAACCAACATGATTCCTCCTCCGAAAAGTCTTTTGCTGCCCATGAACTTCCCTCAGAAGTTACTGATGGGACCTGGTCCATCCAATGCACCACCCAGGGTACTGGCTGCTGGAGCGATGCCTGTTCTTGGACATATGCACGCCGAAATGTGGCAAGTAAGTCTTGATTTGTCTTGATTGGTGTTACACCGGCAAAAAGAATATGTTGTGGCTTATCTGGCCACGACCACGACTCTGAACACAGAAGTACCTCTAAAACATTGGATCCAACAAAAAAAATGCACACGAAATATTAAAATGTACGTGATTTTAATTGTTACAGGTTTCGGTAGCATTTTCATTGAATTCAATTGACTTTCAATTGACTTTCCGTAAATCTGTAATCTCATCACAGAATAATTTTAAGATTTTAAACAAGGGAAGCCAAGTTGTTGAATTGTGAATGTTTTCTGTGTTTGTTTTGTATCAGATACTTGATGAGATTAAGGAGGGGATACAGTACGCATTCCAAACAACAAACAAAGTTACGCTTGCTATTTCAGCGACAGGTAAGTTTTTCTCTTTGTTTAGATTAATACACTTCCCACCGTACTTTGAAATTGGGATTTAAAACAAAAAGAGGGAAAACAATCAAGTGAAGATGAAATGTGTTTTGTACGACAAATTATCGTCGCATCGATGCGATCATACTTAAACTTGTTGATCAGAAACAATTCTTAATTCCATTTATATTTATGAATGTTTGAATTTATGATCTGATAATCAGTATGACCTATTTGAATTACAGATATTCATGTGGTAATTAATCTCTCAACATCAGTTGAAGGTACAATTTTCACATACTTTAATTTATTGTCATTTATGTATCCATCTGTGTATTTAAGGTCATGGAGGAATGGAAGCATCCTGTTTTAACATGTTAGAAGAAGGTGAGGTCGTTTTGGTGGCACAAAGTGGAATCTGGGATGAACGTTTTGCAGACATGGCCGAAAGAAACGGTAAGTCGAAGAATGCACAGTTTTGGGCTCATTTGACATTCACCATTATCCTCCGCTGTAACTTTAGAACAAAAATACTAAAACACTTTGGAACATTCAAATTGAAGAGGACTGACATTTCATGAGACAGATACCCCCATTCAATGTGCAATGCAATTTACTCAAACATGGTGTCCGCTGTGTAAAGAATAAACGAGAGAATTACCCGGGTAGGCCGGGTAAAATGTTTATCACGCAAATGAGAAAAAACACAGTTTTCCTGTCAGGTATAAAAGTATTAAGAAGAAGAAGGGGGGGGTCCATCCCCACACCTCATCCCCAACACCGCATCCCCAACACCTCGTCCTCACCTGGGGGGGGGGGCCATCCCCAACACCTCTTCCTCCAATTTTGACTCCATACCGAAACCACCTTGCTGTCTACAGTAGTCTATCAACGCAAAGCTTGATAGACTAATTAACATTTTTGTTTCATTTTTTTTTTCAAATCCGACATTTTCACCGACCTTCTGATAACCAGGAATTTTAGTACACTGGATATAGTCGTCAAATTTGCACTGTAAATTCGCTTATTGTTTTAAGCAAAACAAAGTCTCTTGGCATTCATTTTCGAGCATTGACGCAGTAACGGTTGAATGGACACGGGAAACAAGGAAAGAAGCAAAATATTCAAACGACCGAATCACTTTAACAAGTGATGAGTGTTACTCGGGGAAAATGCGGCCTTGTTAAGATAAAGATTTACTTGCTTATTATTAAATTATACTTAAATTATAGGTTTTGTTGCACTAGTTGACCTCCATCTCATTAGTTTTACAATTAAGGAAGTATTTTGTGGCAACCACAAACTGAATAATAACTGCCAACAAAAGTCTTAATACAGTGTTTCTTGTTGTTGTTGTTGTTGTTTTTTTCAGGTGCAGTCCTTACTCGCTTAATTTTCTTTTGGGTGATTTGATTTATCCAGGGCTTGACCAAAGCGTCGGTTATCGGTTCAGCCAAATGTTTTTGTATTTGACCGACGCATCTAGTGTCAGTCATTTAAACCAATAAACAAGCTGAATTGTAGACAATTTGAAGTATGACCGACGCTGAGCAATTAGTAGATACAAAGGCAAAATATCGTACCCCAAACAGCGGCCATTCTTAGCTGCAGCAGTTTACGTTTTATAAAATTTAAAAAAAATGTTCTCTCTTACAGGTTCAGTTGTCCGGATGATAACAAAACCACAGGGTGAGGTTTTTTCATATGACGAAATAAAGCAGGTAAGAAACCGTCGTGCAAGTTCAAAAGTAAACATAGGCATGTGAACCATCAAATCAACATGTTTTGCGACGCCCGATACAACTGTGCTGTCCTCAAAATGCATCAAACAGAAGTGGCACGATAGCATTTTTTCAACTGTGCCATAAGCCCCACGGCTTTTGTCGTCAAAAGGAACTTTTACTTTTACTGTTGTGACAATCGGTATGAATAACAGGATTTCCAGCCCCCTTAGTTTTAGTTTTAATTTAGTTTCGCAGCAAATACTGGCTCCGATGTCAACATCGGAGTCAATTTATTAGCTACGATGTCTAAATCTTAGCCAATATTTTGTAATTTCAGGTGCAATAGCACTGGAAAATAAGTTCATGTGTACCCTTTTGTTTACATAAAGACATTATAATGGACCCTGGCATCAGCTCAATTTGGCTCCGATGTTAGAAAATTGGCTACGATCCAACATCATAGCCAATAATTGGAGCAAATATCTGCCGAGAAACTAAATTAAAACTAAAACTTAAACTAAAGGGGCGGCAGTCCCTTGAATAACTGAATATCATAATGTGTTGCAAATATTATGCATCATAGGGCCTGGAGGAACACAAACCTGCAGTTATGTTCATTGCACAAGGAGAGTCATCATCGGGAACGCTCCAGCCCTTAGAGGGCATTGGTCACTTATGCCACAAGTAAGCTCCCAACCAGGCATTATTATATCAGATCACAGTTACAGGGAATGCAAAGTGGGATATATAAAGTCATGCAAAGTGGGATATTCCCTTGCATGGCAAGAATTTTCCAGATTTTTGTTCATATAATAATTAATGGAGAAAGACAGACTGAAAATAAACTAAAATTTGTAGAAAAACAAACTAAAATTTGTAGAAAAACAACTACAATAAATGTATGTTGTAGGGTCCACTGTATATTGATCAACATAAATAATAATATTTCAATTTACACATTTAGATACGGAACACATGTAATTGTGGATTCTGTGGCAGCGTTAGGTGGAGTTCCCATGTACATGGATAGATGGGGTAGGTTATTCGCTAGTTAGTAATGTATTGACCAAGGTCAGTGACCATTCAAATTGTAACCTTCTGTGAAGGACTTTTGATCAAGATACACGTATAAGTGTTACAGACTTCATAATCTTTGTCCTGGGCAATAGGTACACTTATGTGATGGAAAATTTAAAGCCAACGTTGTTTTGTAAAATGCAATGCAAACTGCCCAAGGTCGCTCAGTATCACTTTGGTGTTCAGATTAACATTTAAATTAACGTAGACATACATGGTGTTAAATTCCATCACAGGGTTAGATGTTGTTTATACTGGATCACAGAAGGTGTTGGCAAGTCCATCAGGAGCCGCCCCGATCTCGTTTAGTCCATCTGCCTGGTCAGTATTTTATATATCAGTTTTGCAATTTGACATTTCCCACCGATCATTTAATTATTGCCGTGCTTATTTGGTGTCCTGGACAAGGCTAGGAAAAAAACACCTTTTGTGCAGAATCTGTTAAATTTAATATGATTTATACCAAATTACCGCACATTTATTGACTTGTATCAGTTGAGCCATGATTCGGACGATTGCTTTCTGCGACTAAATATGCACTGCAATGAATATTTTCGTCCCGTTGTTACTGTATCAATGTACTTACAGTTCGGGAACAATTGTGTTGGACCCTAAAGGTCGAACTTCGTTACTAGGGTGAAACATTCTGTCGCCATGGCCTTAAAACAATAGAAAGAATGTGGCGAATTAACATGGTCCAAGTTCGACCCTCAGAGTACCTCCTATTGTAATCCTTTTGTGTTTGCAGGGAAAAGATTAAAAAGCGAAAGACAAAAGTCCGATCATTCTACTTCGACATGAATTGGTTGGCAAATTACTGGGGATGTGACGACGAACCAAGAAAGTAATTAAGATCTACAGTCGCTCTATTAATTAATGAGTTTAACTTTTTTCTTTCTTTTTTTATTACTCGTTAGGCTTTATTTTATTTTAATTTGTTTACATTTACCACCGCACTGTGAAGTCAAGACTTAAAATATTTATCACACTTGGTAAATTTTTATTGCAACAAATATCATGTCAAGTCGATCTGGATTTTTATATAAATTTCAACGATATTTAGAAACAGTCTTATTTTTGTTATTGTTCCGATCGCCACACTTTGCCAGTGCAATTTAATCGAAATGATGAAGAAAAAGGCCTAAACATATTAGTAATTATGTCAGAAATTGATACACTGTCACAGCGTTGTTCAATAATTATCTAAACCTTAACAGTATTTTTATTAGAACAGGAAAATATAGTTGTGCTGTTTTGTTTTCTTCATATAGTTGTTAATAAATAATTATGTTTTGTAGATATCACCACACAATTATGTCCAATATGATGTATAATCTCCGAGAAAGTTTTGCCATGTTAGCAGAAGAGGTAAACCCATTTATGTTCTGTATCCAGAAACTTTCCTATAATATTCCGGTTACCCATTTCTGTTGACCAGAAATTTTGAAGATGTTAATTTGATGATTAATAATTGTGATTTTGTTGCAGACTTTAGAGGCATGTTGGGAGAGACATCGACAAGCAGCTCAGATGTTGTATGACGGATTGGAAAAAATGGGTTTAAAACTCTTTGTTAAAGATTCAGTAAGTAGGAAAAAGCAATCAATTCGTAGTTTAAACTTTTTAACTTGTGCCTACTTCTAACTATCTTTAAAGAACTATTGTTTAAATATATCGCCTCAAGTACTTCGCACGACCCCGAATTTCTTCCAGGCTGTGCGCTTACCGACAGTAACGACCATCGAATTACCACCGGGAATTGACTGGAAAGCTGTTAACGCATACTGTATGAATAAGTAAGTCAGCAAATAATTACAAGGCAGTGCATTAAGCTCACAAAATCAACGTCGAATTTGTGTAATCGTGCCAAAGTAAAATTAACGCTCATCTTTAAACGGGATCAAGAATCCATTTTATGTTAATTTATTGCAAATCGAACACATGTATCTTGCGGCATGTAGGTGATGCAGCTTAATCATAAGACATGGGTAGTAAATATTTCAGTTGCGAAGTAAGTGATATGCTCATTAAATTCTATGGTATTGTTTCCATTCAATTGCAGGTACAAGGTAGAGATATCGGGAGGGTTGGGACCATCGGCTGGAAAGGTGTGGCGGATAGGAGTAATGGGATATAATGCCAATCCAGACAGTATTAAACGTACATTACGAGCATTAGAAGAGGGAATCGAGCATGTACAATCGCAAGCCAAGGCTAAACTTTGGTAAAGTTATTGTGCAATTTTAATCAACTATTGCATGACTAGAAGAGTGAAAGATACTTGTAGAAATATGTAGTTTAGTGTAAGACTTCACGATACAAAGGGATGCTTCTAATAGGGTTTGCTGGTGCTGTACTAAAGCATTATATTATTTTTATATCTAGATCTACTTTTATATTCTATATTAAAACATTTTATTCATCAAGGATTTATCGCGAGATTTACTATTTATGTAATTTTTTTATTCGATTAACCATTCCAGAGAATTTATCACCCATGGTCATCTGTGATGTACACAAATAATTGTGTCAGGCAACAGCAGTGCTGTAATGAAATCATAAGAATTTGAGTACATTCTTGTTACAATTGTTTAATTTTTAGATGTATATTAATTAAAATTCAATAAATTTTCATACTTAAGTTGCAAGTAGAAAATGGTGTGTATTTGTGGTTGCTAAATTAACGCACAGCATCTGTTAAATAAGTGACGTTAAGTGGACGTTAATATTTCAGTTAATTAATCTCTGTGAATAATACAGTGGACCTTCCTTTGGACGACCATCCAATTTGGGGACAAAAATTGGTCACCAATGGGGTGGTGGTCTAGCAAAAGAGGGTTTCTTTCTGTGTAATTTAATATGTTACACCTAAAGGCTGGTGGTCGTGCAAATGGATTTTGGTCGTGCAAAAGAAGGTCCGTCCAAAGGAAGTTCCACTGTAGAATTCCACTGTAGAGTGATAATACCACAGCAGTGTTTCTGCTATCACGCGTATTTTTGTCAAAGGGCACAGATATTGTCAAGTGACCCCCCTGAAATCAGAGTGTGCACCCAAGTGGTAGATTGAAAATTATCCATAATTGGCTAACACAGATTTTCAAACAACAACTTCTATTTCACCTCGCCAAGGTATCCTGCCCCCTCTCCTAGAATGGAAATCTTGGTCCTGAGTGACTGAAGTTTGTATGTTGCTTAAGGTGGGTATTAAAATTAGGACCCATCAGGACATATGCTCGTAAGAGATGAATTGATTATTTGGACCATTTTAACCCTTTCACTACTGGAAAATTTTAGGTGTCTTTACTCTTACCATTTCTGCACATACAGGGGCCTTAAAAAGGGACCTCTACTGACACTAATTACAATGACAAAATTTGTCAATATGGCAATACTGACAGCCAAATAATGAAACATTATTGTTATTATGGCAAACACTTCCTATGTTGATAGGTTAGAAATTCCTGGTCATAAACAACAATTAGGAAATTTTCAAAAAATTCAAAGATTTTCAATTTCCTAACTTCTGAGTCCATGTAGGACTCAATTTTATGATAAATCTGTAACAAAGAAGTTATGAATTATTCACAAATATTCTTTTGTAGCCACATTTACTTCTAAAATGAAGCCATATCCATTAGATTCTGAGAAAAGTGGGAAAGCACAGCCCAAGGTTAGTGTGCAAAATGGTGATTCTTGAAAATGTTGACTCAATCATTGTTACCAGAGCCCCTACAAGAGCCCTTTGAACTTGGGCATTAAAAGTGGATTTATCAGATGTGCAACTCTTTTCTGCACACATACATACTCATATCATGATATAATGTTGACCACAAGTCAACTGGCAGAGAAATAACCATAAGTGAGGCTGATGAACTTTGAGAGACTCACGGTGAGTCCCTCAGGAGTGAAAGGGTTAAACATTTCGGTTTTACATACGGTTTTCAAAATTTGGATTTCTAGTGTTTTTTTGTTAGGTTTGACCCTCAAAATGACATATAAATCCCCGTAAATCGGGGCTGGGAGGATACTCTGTTGCTGCTTCAGGGTGCGTGTCTTGTCACTCAAATATACGAATAGTAATCTTGGCCAACTTGGCAAGTCCGATATATAGAAATATGCTGAAAACGTAACCTGTACGCAAAAACAACCTTAAAAAAGAAGAGTGTGTAAATGTTTAGGTGCTAAAAATAACGCGCAACTACATGGTACAGTGACGTTATTCATTCATTTTAACTAGTGCAAGTGCGAGGAACAAAAAGAAAGAGAAAATATTTAATTTGATGATCCTGCACTAGCCAGCCATCTGAAGATGATTTTGGGTGTACAATCGATGGATGTCTTTAATTAGTGTCGGTGCAAAATATATGTAATTTAATACTATGTATCAAATTGTAAAATTTCATAGTTGCGATGAATTTTGTTCCAATATTTCGAGTAGCATTGAAAAAAGTTTTTAAACTGTTTGACCCTTTTGTATACAAAACTCGATAAATGACACTCATACAAACGATACATATTTATTGATATTTGAAATAAATTAGGTCAATTCAGTTTCTTATAAAAGAATGGAAATTAAATAGCGACATTTTGGAACTCCACACCCTAAGATGACAAGTTGTTTGGGTTTTGCACATGCAATCATATGCAGTTGGGCAGCCAAATAGCAACTCTACACACGGACATGGAAGGTGGGACATATGGAGAGGGCTGGATGTACACTGCACTGTAAATAGTAAATGGCACTATTTGACAGTAGTGTCCTTCAGGTTCCCCTGATCACTTTTGCTTTGCATGAAAATATTTCAAATCAGCTCTGGAGAGTAATGGTAGATCTTCTCTTTGGTACACTTGTAAAGGTACAGGTTGGCTTTTCCCTGGTTCTCCCTCTAGTTCGCAAACAGATAACGCTTAACGCAATAGGTTAATGTTGAATGTAATTTATTGCTGAAGTCTGTAGATCTTACAAGTGATAC
>JBCAUI010038893.1:0-37731 GCA_038406195.1 Haplosyllis anthogorgicola | reverse complement strand
TTTCAGAACTCTATGACTACATTTTCCAGCAAAAAATCAAGAAAAAGTATCATATTTTGAAAACTGCTAATCATAGACTTGAAACCACCACAATTGGATTCAGCATGCCCCAAAACCCATATGCAGGGATTTTCAAGCATTTTCAGGCACTTTTCCCTGTCAAAATCAACATTTTCTGCATTTTTACCCTGTTTTGGACCACTTTTTCCCAAAAAACTGAGACAACTTAGGAACTGCTAATCATAGGGACTTGAAACCACTGCCAAAAGATTCAGCACACCACAAAACCTGTATGCAGGGATTTTCAAGTTATTTTGATGGTATTTTTCCTGTCAAAATTAAGAAAATGTGAAATTCTGAGTATAATGGGATAAAAAAACAGAAAATGTTGGTTTTGACTGTGAAAAAGTATCCAAAAATGCTTTGGGTTTTGGGGCATGCTGAATCTTTTGGCAGTGGTTTCAAGTATCTATGATAAGTAGTTCCTGAGATATGACAGTTTTTTGGGAAAAAGTAGTCCAAAACAGGGTAAAAATGCATTGTAATTGATTTTTAACCCAGAAAAACAGGCTTGATATTGCCAGAATCCATGTTTAAATGTATTTTGACATGCCGATCAAGATGGTGCATGTTAAAAGTCTGTACTCTCAATAGTTTTTGAGATAGTCTTCATTTCTCCCCTTAATATTGAGAATTTGACAGAATGGACATCAAATTTGGAACCCCCCTCTAAACCCCCTCCCTCCATACCTCCTGAAAGGATTTGACCAATGTTTTGTAATATATTTGCAAAAATTTCCACCAGCATTGGATTTGGCACACCCAAAGAACCTACACGCCGGGACTTTCAAGCATTACAATGCATTTTTACCCTGTTTTGGATCACTTTTTCCCAAAAAACTTAGATAACTCAGGAACCGCTAATTGTAGAGACTTGAAACTACTGCCAAAGGTTCAGCATGCCCCAAAACCTATCTGTGGGGACTTTCAAGCATTTTTGGTCACTTTTTCCCTGTCAAAATCAACATTTTCTGATTTTCTATCCCATTATACTCAGAATTTCACATTTTCTTAATTTTGACAGAGAAAAAAGCATTAAAATGGCTTGAAAATCCCCACATATAGGTTTTGGGGTATGTCGAATCTTTTGGCGGTGGTTTCAAGTCTCTATGATAAGCAGTTTTCAAGATATCAAGGTTTTGGGGAAAAGTAGTCCAAAATGGGGTAAAAAAGCATCGTAGCAAAATGGCAGCTATGCAGCACTGCTCCTTATGCCCAAGTCTACCCCTATAGCAAGTTTAAAAAGTATATGTTAATATTTTACAAAGTTGACTTGAAACGTAAACATTTTAGTTTGAGCCAGCTGAAGGATGAACAAAGCTGCACAAAAGCAGACAGAACCCCCCAGCATAGGATAGGTGGCTGGTGAGGCATCCCAACCTTAGACATAGCTGGCATAGCCCAATGCATGCATATGGACCTCCTGTCCTATGTCCCTGCAAGAAATTCTCCATATCCCACTTCTGCACCTCTACCAGAACATGTTCAGACTTGTTCAGCAGAGACCCCAGGATGGACTTCAGATCTGAGTGCAGAAAGGTCATCCTCCAGACAGATCCCCCCCTCCTCTGGCTCTGGCTCTGGCAAGGAATCATGGGATGGCAGCTCATTAACATAATTTATGTCTTGCACTGAGGAGACCACATCATTGGCTGGTAGGTCATCCTGCAGACTGAACCCCTACCTCCCCGTCAGGAAGGTGACACTTTCGCCTCTTAAATTTGTTAGTATAATGATGATACATGCTGTCTATGGAGACCCTTAAAGAGCACACTGTGCTTTTCGCGTGAACAGAAAATGATCATAATTTAGTCAGCTGGATTGTTTCTCAAATGAAGTGTCACGAAACAATTTTTCCTCCGGAATATATTTTACGTTGACACGTTAACACGTCAGAGAACTATGACCGGATTCCAAGTTTCTCAGTTTTGGTTTAATGAACTGACATACGGACAACATAACTATTTACAATGAACTGGACTTTGCCCGTGACCCAGATTATCCAGGATGTGGACTGTAAGACCAGGAGTGACATCAGACTCACTTCATGACAATGACAAGAAACACTTTTTATAGATTTGGAACGTTGCGATTTACACAAAATATTGCCTAGCGACTATTCCATCAAGGTTGATCACCATTCTCGAGAAACTCTGAGGTGCACTTCAAGAAACTGTTTCAAGTGAATAGTACTGAAATTGCACTAATTTTAGTAATGATACTGCATCCAATGCACATTGATCGAACTATTTTTAGTAAAACTACCCATATCACACCGTAGAAAGTTCACCATAACCCTTAACTATTTGAGGGGTTTTTTTTATTAATGGCGAATTTGACATGAAAGAAAGTGAATTTGAGTAGAGGATGCTTTTCTTCTTTTCACCGACTGTATTTTCTAAATTACAAATTGGGAGTATTATTTAATTGACAAGCACCGTCTTTTATCTGAGTAGAGGATGCTTTTCTTTTCACCGGCTGTATTTTCTAAATTACAAATTGGAGTATTATTTAATTGACAAGCACCGTCTTTTATCATCAGGATAGCGGAGCTGACAAAAAATTTCTTTGGAAGGAGGGAAAACACATATGCTCATCATCTCATACTGGCGGTGAGTTTGCCATGAAATGATTGAAAATAGTTCGTGAATTTCAGAAGTAATTTAGTTTAGATCATCAAAGTTGACAGCTGGGCAGGGCGAGGTCTCTGCTGGGGTTAAAACTTGCATATCGCATTTGACGACCACTTGCTTTCCTGCTGACGTTTTCCCCCATCATTATTTCTTTTTTGAAATTACTAAAAAACAATGACTAAATTTATGCCATAATGAGAAGAGAATGTTGAAAATTTTCTGCCAAAGAAGGCAAATTTGCCTAATTTTTATAGATGAAACTACTTTCGAAAAACTTTTTCCCTTCAGTGCAGCTTTTAATCCATTTATTAAACATCTAACAGCGAGGCTTGACTACAATTATGGCATGTCGTACAGTATAACTTGTCTTGGACACATGTCTTTTTACAAATCGTTCCACTGCATGTTAAAACATGATTAAATGACCCTCTCTTGGGCGACATCTTGCCTTTTACACCATTTGGATGAAAAAGTTCAGTGTCGCTCAATACAAGTTCTACTGAATTGTATTTCCTGATCTTGACTTGATAATAACAAAACAAGGAGACAGTTTTCCACTTTTAACAATTTATTGCATTAAATGCAACAAAGGTACAATATGGATTATAAATGATAATACCTGCTCATAGTAGTTATATATAGTTAATAGGTCTTACCATAAGTTACAAATAGTGTCCTATAGTCAGAAGCAAGAAATATACCAGTGCTCACAACCAATAACCGAGTAGTTCCGAGTAATCAGCTATTCGAATCTCTACCGGTTATTCGTTGCGAGAACTTCACAAAAATCAATATCATATCGTAATAAGCAAGAAACCAGTGTTCCCAACCGATAAGCAGATAGTACCGAGTAATCAGCTATTCGAATCTCCATCGATTATCGATTGCGATCACTAACTCACACAAATCATAGTACATACAGGTAACCAATATCTCTTTTTGGCTCACTTTCAAACTAAATTTAACATAAAAAGAAGAAAATATCCATTATTAATCAAATAAATCAGCAATGCTTGGAAAAACATGAAAAATTGTCCAGTATTCAGAGTTCTTTTAGTCTTGTTTTACTTCGTATTAAAAACTCGTCCACTTCGCATTATTTTCGTTATGGAAACGAAAATCTTGTTCAGTTCGTAAAAAACGAAAATAAAAGCCTTAGCGAGGGCAAGCTGCACGTTTTTATGCAACTTTAAATGTGGAATCACCTGAGTGAGCATGACGTCATCACATCCTTGACGTTGGTTTGACGTCATTTTCGTGATGACGTATTTAGTGTCCAATATTGTTCAAGTACCAAATTCTGTCTTGGCAAAAATTGACGGTTTTCAGGCGTAATAATGTTAAAGTACATGCAGCTCAACCTCGCTAGTGGAACGTTAACTTAACGTTTGTTTTAAGTAATAATAATTTTCTTGCTCATCACTTTTTTTCCTGCTGTTTCCACCAACAACTAACAGAACTTGCGTGTTGTGTATACGAAGTATCTTTGTAAAAAGGGAAGATTTCCGTCAATATCAATATGAATGATCTTAATTTAAATAACAGTTGTTTTTGTCCTCATTAAGTTCATCTTAAATTGTGCTACAATTGCTACACCTAAAATTTAGAAACCACCTTAATATTCCTGTTGATATTTTGGGGGATTTAATTTTTTTTTTTCGTACAAATTTCAAAGTTGATCATCAATGCCTTGTGCAACACCCCAAACTAACACGTTTTATTTTCAGCCTTAATTCTGCCGTTTTCTTTCTTTCATTTCGATTCATCGGCATAAAATTGTAGAACTACTCCGAACTCATAAAATACAAAAACTGGAGATTTATTACATTATTAAACGGAGTCTTGCGCATTAATTTGTTTTTAGCATCCCTTTTTTCGTGTAGTAATCGTCTTGAGCAATCTTCACAATTAGTAAAACGTGTTTTGTGTTTATAAAGATTGATTCTTACATCATTATCATACATCATATCATTGTATACTGGATATTAAATATTACGTAGTCTTGTGCGACAGTCAATTGAAATCTCTTGGTGCGTGTTGCACTTTTAAGTCAAAGTGCACAATGCACAAGAATGTGCGCACACTATAAATGCTAAATGCAATGTGCATTAAAATACATGTACTGGATGCATCAATTGCGCACTTATTGTATGCATGTATTTAAAGTTAGAATCTATTTTTCTTAGTTTCGACTTCGCATTGCAAATCTGCTGGAGATGAACAGTACGCTGCAGAATTCCAAGTGACTGAAACAGCACAACACATACAAATATATTGAAAAAATAGAACCAAATGAATTATATAGCATTTAACTAGTAGTAGTGGTATTACATGTATTATCGTTAATACCAACTACGTCCGGGCGACACTTTCTCGACCGAATGACATAGACAGTACTAAATGAGTAGTAATCTTATTTTTATACATCTTAAATAGTTCCGACAGGTATTAAATTATATTAAAAAACTGACTAGTACTTTTTCTTCTAACCTGTCACTCAATCAACTGTGAAAAATAATGCGTTTACAACTTTGTGTATGTTTTAATAATTATTATTGTATTTTTGCACTTTTTTTTTACAAAGGCGTTTTTTATTATTTGTATTTTACAGTAGTAATAATAAGTAAGCAAATATGCACAACAATTCACTACATTTTGACACTTTGACTACATCATCATCATGAGTTACATATTATTAATCAATTGATAGCATTTTGTCTTATCATCATATTTATCCTATGTGTGAACAATGTACAGTTTGCTTTGTAGTATTTTACCGTCTAGTAGTACACATAACAAAAAAGCAATTTACAGCACTGTTCATGGAATGCAGTCTACTGCGCACAGTACGTTTACGAATCTGCCGAGGCATAGATTGTCCGAAGTTTTTTTGAATAAACCACTCAATTTAAACATGTTTCTGATCAAATGGTTAATGTAATGTGCCTTGGGAATTCGTAAACTTGAAGTGCGCAAATGATCTTCATTTCATGGACTGCGCTGTTTATCTTTGGGAGAAATAACGGGGGGGTTGACTATGTGCCCAAACAACAAACGTGTTTCCATGGAAGTGTCTCGTTCTCATAGCAACTGTTGGTTACCATGGACACTCGGACACCTTGGCGACCACATATTACAGGATTTATTTACATACTCTCATCAGTACAAATAGCAAGTCTTTTATTTATAGAATATTATTAATCTTAAGTTAGTCTATTTTTATCAGATAACAAAATCAAAAACAAAAATACCCCAAGCTACAAATATGTTAATTTCACTGAAAATTTAGTTCTATTTTAACAAAAATTAAAACAGAAAAATGTTTGTGTGTTTTTCCGTCGGTTAACATTCGTCCTGTAAAAAAGAAGGTCCAAGGCCTTTTTCCTCCCAACATGCAGTGCTCCTAATAAAAATAGTAAAACTACAGTTCCTGTTGCTGATTGAATGCTTTTGTACCAGTTTACACGCAACATGCTGGATTGGTTATCATCACCACATGCACATGCCCTTAGACCATTTATTTGTATGCATGCTTTTATAAATGCGGTTTTTGCGCCACTTCCACCAAAAGTTATAATAGTACATCTACTAAAGAGAACAAGATCTTAAAACAGTAGCTATTGGTTCTTAAAACGTACGTACATCATCACTGTATCCAATCAAATCATCCGACACAAATTAGTATTACAAACCAAAAAATTATAAATTAAAGACTAAACTTGGGTACAAAAAGCATTGTTTGTTTGTTTTGTGTGCAAAGGGGGTGTAGTACACTACCATTCAATAATATATACAAAACTACTAAATAAAGAGAGTTACATCTTCAGATCTGTTTCCAACATATTATTAAGTCATTGCAGTGACCTTGACCTCACATTGATTTTTTTCTACTAAAAGGTCAAAAGGTCAAACCCAACATGCAGCATTTAGAGTAGATATGGCTATGAAGCTGTTTAAAACCACCACCAGGGGGACAGGCAAAAACTATGAATCATGCAAAACAATGAACGCACCACCAAACACAACAAATACACACAGATACGAATAGATCCAAGATTTTTACCGAACTGTACCAATAATACGTCGTGGCTGAGTCCCAGTAATCAGAGATGAACAAATATTACCCTGTTTGTCGTGCATAATTTCTTTGGCCAAATGCAGTTTTGGGAAAATCCAATAGTCTAACCATCTGATTACCACAGACTTCAGCCACAAGTGCAATTTCTGTCCTGAAATTTTCAAATAATTTTTACAAGCAATTTTCATGTTCATAACTTTTATAATGTACAGAAGTTTTAATCAAATGATAAGCCAGAATGATCTGTGTGTAGGCATTGCGCAAGGTGGGGTGTGTTGTTAGGTTACGGTTTTTTGCCAGTCTCCCTGGTTAGTAAGGTATACATGGAGAAAAATAGAAGTGCCAGAATTAGTAGTAATACAGAAATAGTAGTTTCTTATCATAACAGTGCACCATAATAATGTATGAATAAATCTGGCAGTGTTCCACTGAAAGGAAAAGTACATCATTCGTTACAATGCGTCATTCCAAGATGTCGCAGTCCTGGGCAAATTACTTTCAAAAGAGTAAACTTGTGTACTTCCCAAAAATTCCATTTTTCTCAATTTTTCTTTTCAGAAATCAAAATAACATCAATTCTTTTTCAATACCAGAAAGCGAAGTAAGCCATTTGATATATATATAATGCCCAAATATTGGGGAGAAGTACTTTTGAAAGTAATAGCCACAAGACTACTCAGACACCAGTATATTGCTGGTTTCCAGTGCGGAGGGGGTTACCTGGAATATCCTGTTTTTTGTGCAGAGGGGGTCAAAGCAAAACACAAATCAACGCCGCATGCACATCGACCAATAAAATTGTACAACATGCTCTTAATCAACCAATCAAAACCTTGACATTAATTAAAAGAGAATTATTGTCTTCTTTTAAAAGACAGCGTGTTAACCACTGGACCATTGCTTAGGAAAATCAAAATTCATGTTCTAGTCGAAAATTTCGGAATTAACTGTTAGTAATAACAAACAAGCCAATCTGTAAATTGTCTACTGCGGGGTGTTAATTCAAAGTGAAATCTGGGCACATTTTTGCACGTCTATTGTCCTAATAAAATAACCCTAATCTAATCCTATTTCACAAAAACATCGAATATCTAACATGTTAGTAGTAGTTAAGTAATACTG
Organism: Haplosyllis anthogorgicola; assembly: GCA_038406195.1. Taxonomy (NCBI): domain Eukaryota; kingdom Metazoa; phylum Annelida; class Polychaeta; order Phyllodocida; family Syllidae; genus Haplosyllis; species Haplosyllis anthogorgicola. The sequence goes on along the minus strand of JBCAUI010038893.1, from coordinate 29,838 downwards.
CACTTCTGCTGCAGGGAGTGAGAGTATATTCCTACAATTTCCTGCAATTCTGGGAGCTGTACCCAACCCCCCTGAGATAATAATAATAACTGAAGTAAAAAGACTAGAAAATGTATCAAAACAACTAGCTTTTGACATTATTCTTTGATCATCATCATCATCAGGTAAAATGGCCACTGGAAGTCCTTATATGATAATAACAGGATATTAATATCAAGTCTTGGTGAACTGGTATAGACATCATTAATCAACATGGTGCAACTTGGAACAGTGGGACATGCCTGAAATCAAAGCGCACCGTTTCAAAATGGCAATTTACATGTTAAGCTACCACTTCAACGTACAAGAAGGTGGAAATCGTTTAAATCACCAGAAGTGAAAGGTACAGATTTCAATAACAAGCAAATCCCTCTTTTCAACTTGCGCATCCATACATCATTGTATTACAAAGGAAAAATGTCATGTTGTATATGTACAAAAAAATTGTCATAATCCTTTGGCAAGAATTTAAACAGCCTCATAGCACCAGCCTAAATACTTTCATACGTGTCTGCTTATGTTTTGTTTGAGTCGTTTGTTTCTTTTGATTCGACATCATTAAATATAAAGCACCTGTGTAAAAATATGACGTAATAATGTTACCGTGGAGATTGCACCACAATACAAACAATTCGTCGTTGCCTTGGCAACCAACCAACCAACGACACGCGGTTGTTGTCATGACAACAAACTAATAATATCGTAAATACAAGTAAGTAAAGTATGACGATATAGCTGTTTTGTAACTAGTACACGATGTAATGTGAAAAATTGATTTACACAAAACAAAGCTATGCGCTGCGTACTATGATTTTTTTACTCTGTATGCTGAAAGTACTAAAGTGGGAAACGTACCAACGAAAGTTTCCCCAACAAAGTATTAAGCTATACAACTTAATAAATAAATTGATTATACACAAAACAAACAAGAAAATTCGCATGAAAAAAATAATGAAACATAATTTACAACAAAAGAAGAGGGTCTTTTGTACTGTACATAATGAATTACCATTGCTGTAGTTTTGGGTTTTTTTCACACACTGAAAATTTCTTGAACACAAAAGGGTCGCAGTTAGTTCTTTTGAATGAAGTTAGAAAAGAGGGTTTTTACAAAAGTTTGGGCCATTTCATTCACAATTTTCCAATTTTAGTATCATGGTAATGTTAGTTTGACTTCACGGAAGCCTGAAACTTTCTTTGTGAACTCTATCCCTGATACTTATTAAAGTATCAACTAAATGCGCGACCCTCTCTGCGCCACCAAGATTACATGAAATAAACGAAATGTGGTAAACAATGTTTTCGTAAAGACAAGTTTGTTGCCACTGCCGACTCTGCACTTGGGTTTCGTGAACGCTTTATATTAACACAATATCACAAGTTGTTAGGTGGGATTAACACCAGATTTAACAAATTACAATTGTTTCGTTTCAATGCTGCCATTTTTGTTTTCGACTCTTGCGCAAACCAATGCTACCATTATGCATCTTTTAAATATTCATTGCATCTTACATTACTCCAACATTTGCAGCATTGAAAAACGATCATAACGACTCAGAATAACATTCAAAATAATAACAAGAAACAATTGAATAGAAAATCTCATCGACTCTGGTTTTTACATCATTTGCAGTAAAAAAATTCCCCAAGTGCAATAATGTGCGCAGCAACCCTTGTCTTTACACTTAGTTATTTTAATGCAACTAATTATACCTAAATTATCCTCACAAAATTGAACAGCAAAACAACAGTGGAAACAATTTATGCCTTAAAATTAACTTAAACCTAGTCCATACAATGTGTACCTTATTTACAATGCTTTTGTTTTATAATTTGACTTGTGCATGGTGAGATGACTTTACTGCTAAGTGACCGAGAAAACCAGATTTTTAAACGTTTCCTTCGCAATATTTTACCAACTTGTCGAATCAATGTCTAAAATTTAATATGCAACAAATAACTTCTGGTGATCTGCCAAAATGTTGCACGATTTTAGAATATTTTTCTCTTGGTCACCTAACAGTATTAATCCTTACAACGATAAATATGGGTTAAACTTGAGCTCCTATTAATTAACTACAGTTGTTGTTAAGTTTCATTGCACATCATGGCTGTCGTAAAACCGGGAATTTCTTGCGCTAACTTTGTTAGATCAATTTAAAAGAAAAACATTTCCATAATTTCTGGCAAAAATATTCCCGTTTTACAATGTGGTTTGTTTCAGTTTCTGCTTCTCTTTTTTTTTTTTTAGTTTAAACTGACATGAGCACCGTGTGAAAAGTAAAAGAAACAAATTTCAGTTGAACTCAATGTAAAAAACAGTCAAGTTCATTTGCGCAATCGCAACAATACTACTGTTCGCGCACATGCCTCTGCTTCTTTTCTGACTATGAATTTTTTCCTTGAATAAATTAGGTTACAAGTTGAATACGTATACATATATATATTACTCTACTGCTATATATTAAATACATTTCCTGTCATTCATATATTATAAGCACAGTCTCTTATAGCAAAAAAGTCCCTTTGCTGCTACATTCACACCTTTTCAATTACAATGCTTTTTTCAATAGGAAGAATAATTCGTCTATGGCGCTTGTCAAAAGTTCCATAGCATATTTGAACTAGTTTTATAACATGACTTGATTACTTCATCATCATCGAAAAACAAATCAATAACATTATGCGCAATAATAATAATATTATAATAATTACATAAGCTAACTGCTGATTACTACGTCTTTGTACAATAACTTATCATCGTCAGTATGAATGCTAGTCTAAACTCGGTATACAGTACCAAACTAAGAGAAATAGTGCAAATCTGAAACCAAAATTAAATGTGCACATATACACTCCATGTGTTAGATCTATAATATAAGCACACTTTACGCAACGCAACAGATTTACTGCACGCAGGAAGGTGTTTGCTTTTGCGCTTCTAGTAACAGCACCAACATGCATACTGAACTTTGGTTTTATGATTCGTACTCAGTATCTACTCTATGAAAAAAAAGAAAATCATAATGATTGATATACAAACACTTTACACATTTCTTATAAATAGAAAAAACTGTGGAAGGCTGATTAAACTTTTCTCCGTATAATATATCTGACGTAGAAAGACACTATGAAAATGCAACATGATTGATGGCGTGAATACACAATAATGAGTATTTGTGGAGAGATTATACGTAACATGATCAATGTGTTTTGTTCATTAGTTTCTTCTTTCCGCTTTGGTCAGGCTGGCAGTAGTATAATGACGTATATTGTAGGGGGGATACCCCCGTTTATAATACAAGGCAATTCCCTCAGTCTTTAGGTTGCCATGACCACCATCCGTCTCTATGATCATCACTCCACCTCGCCTCACCTCTCTCTGCGTATGTGTCTACGGGCGTGCTCCTTCATCAGTATGGCGCAAACCGTTGATACCCTCCTCGGTATAGTGTTGCCTACATAAACAGTCAAAACATGTACAATTAAAAGAAAGGCCCTGTGTCTGGACGTCAAACGTCTATATTCCTAACTTGAAGGCTACAGTTACATTAGATTTATTCGTAAATAACAATAACAGTTACTGTAATTTTGGAATTAAAATAATAAGTCGTTAAAAAAAATCTACGTTTTGCTCTACCCATATTTGACATACCCCATAGCCTGCGACTGGCCCAATACTATGACCTATGTAAGGATCTGCAGCGTATTCTCGTGCGTAAGCACCACTAAGCACAGCCCCTCTGAAAATCAAAAAAATATTAACCATTTTTAAACATTTGGTCGTGTCGGTTGTGACTGACGAAAAAAAAATCAAAACAAAATGACATGGGGTTTACCTGTGTTGTGTTTTTATTTTGGTTCCTTTTTGCAATAAAAGAACCATGGTTTAAAAACGTACGGAGAAACACGTGAAAAAATATCACAAAACCAAACCAGGGCTTTGGCCAATTTTTTTGTTCCCTGATTTGGTGGTGGTGTCATGTCATGTCACGAAAAATGGTTAAGAATGTTTTTTTCCTGACACAAAAACGAAACAGAGAAAATTGGGGCGGGGGCTCTGTCTCAACATTGACATATTCCTCACTGTGCATTACATTATTATATAAGTGACTGACGCATGCAATTCTTTTTTTTTTTCATATATATAATAGCAAAACAAGCACTTGGACTTATTACATCCTTACTATGATTGGGGGATAATGTTTTATTGATATTACATGATGCAACCAGAGTAATAATATTACTATACGTCTAGAATAGGTGCCACATGTCAGACAATATAAAAGCCAGATCCTGCTATTCAGATGATAATATGTTTGGGTGCAGAATATTTAATTACATCCATGCAATGTTGTTAGTTTTAGTTTCGTCTAATATCAAAACCCATATACCGTAAAAATACATGGGCGTCACTTAAAGATACTACCATTGTCAATCTACATTTAATATACATATAAAATAGACAGAAATAAAAAAAAAATTGTCTTAAAGTACGTACATTCGTATTTAAACTAAAACGTTCTAATACTACTACAATACACAAAAACACAAACTCAAAAAATAGATAGCAAGATGTAGAAGAGTTAGAAAAACAAACTCAAAGACAGAAAAACAGGAGGGGAGGGAGATAGTCTCAAACCAAAGCAGATTCAAATAAACTCTTTTTGCAAAAACAAATGCATCTAAAGATTTGTTGTTAATCAAATGAAGAAGAGAGAATGAGAGTTGGTTAAATAATCTGTTGCCAAGCAATGATAGAGGTTGCTAAGAGAAGAATTGAGAGTTAGGGCTTTGGAAGGGAAAACGCTGACGTTTTGGTTGATAACTCCAATAAAATGGATGTTTCATGAATGTTGATTTGATTTCTTTTCTTTTTTTAGTGAATGATGAAGATATGAGAGAATCACAATGCTGTTGATGAAGTGAGCATATCAGCACAAAATTAAGTGCATTTCAGCACCTAAAAATCATGTGTGCTAAAATAGGTGCTTAATTTACTTAATTTACTTAATTTACCTTTGTGATTTACGCTCACTAGATACCATATAATATACAGATGACATGAGCCAATGAAATTGGTATGGTATTTTTGAGTTTGAGTAAGTGATTCAATGTCTTGGTGAAAAATGAAGACATTCCGGTAAATTCAACTTTTGACTTTTTTTTAAAATAATGGCATGAAAAGATTGTTGGGAAGATTCCAGAGCCCGTACTGAAAAAGAAAGAAAATAAGATAAAATGCACACAGAATGAGAAAGTGAGTGAATGAAGGAATACCGATAGAACCGTCAAGTATGTAATTCTACTCAAGTTTTGTACGAGTGCCAAGTCTGCGCATGTATCTGGACTAGGTAGTAGCAGTTTGAAACTTGCACCTCAAATCCAAAAAAGGGATAGCCACCGGTTCCACATGAGTCAAATATTGCGGTAAGCATACTAAATAATTTGTGCACCCTGTACAAGTAGTGGTGTCGCCTTTTTTAGCACCATCAGTATAATAATCATTACAGGTGTGCGCAAATGCTCCAAAGCATGGAAGTGGAGCTTGTGAAGGCCTAGCAAATCCATAAACGGCCCCTTTATTCCAGGTCTTTTCATCACATACCCATGTGACGTTGCGTCGATCTGACGTCAAATGACGTTTACTAAATTAACGTCGCAAAATGACAACGTACTTGACAATTCTTATCACGAATAAAAATTGGAAGAAAGAAAAAATTAAGTACTGGGGTTTGGGGATAGAAAGAAAGATAGAGAGAAGAAAGAAGGGAAGGAAGAAAGGAATGAGTAGACAAGGGATTCACATGACATACCCTGTGGCTGCGTAAGTAGCCGCTGTGGCTACAGTGGGAATAGCATATCTGGTCGCTGCAGCCGCATAACCTGCAGCGTAAGGCTACAAAGCAAAAGAGACCAAAACATTCAAATACTCGAGTTAGATCTCATACTAACACCATTTCCATCAAAAAAATAAGTAAATAAGGGTGCAAAAATACATCAAATGCGTTCCAAGTATGGTTTATAATCATATTTCCTCGTTTTTGTTTCATTTTTTTGTCGTGTGACGTCATTTTTCCACCCTTCTTCCAGTTTAATAATTGCTGTTGCAGACGCCATAAGTTAAGTTTATGACGCATTGGTTCCATGACGTCATAATTTTATAGTTTATGACGTAATTAATTAACCTGGAAGAAGGTGAAGGCCACCAAAGATTTATTAGAAGTAAAAAAAAAGTTGATCAAAGTTGATCATCAGCATCTGGACAGTCTGGTTATTATTTATACATTGTGCAGGCAGGCTCTACAGATTCATGTCATTTCATCTGGAAGAAATTTAAAACTAAACAAAACCCTTTCCACCCAGATTAAAATAAATTCTGGTTAGTAGATCTGGATAAACAAGTCAAAAATAGAGCCAGTGTAATGAATTTTCATTCACTTTTTTGAGAATGTCTCAAATTATTTAAAAATTTGAAGTTTCAGTGGTCAGAAAATTCTGAAACTAAATTTAGCATACATTTTGACATTGTCCCTGCAGCAAATGTGACTGGGGGACCGTATACTTTTGTTCCAAAATTCAAGATAGTCGAAAAAACAAATTAGGGCTCTTTCCTTAATTTTTTATTCAAATTTAATTCACCAAAATAGTTGGGGCTATGAAAAAGAGAAAAATGGGGGCGGACGCTGACTATATATGATACACAAAAAATAGTTGATGGCAGCAGTCAATATGCACTGTATATTTCCACACAATAATAAATATATTTCAAATATGCTTCATGTATATAGACACAATGCAGGCAATCCGTACTCACACTAGTTCCATTAACTAGAGGGATTCTCTATCTAGCTATAGATCATTTAATGTATAAAAAATATATAGGCTTTCACCATAGAGTTAGGAATTTTTGGGACTTGATTTGGTACAGAAATAAAAATATTTGTCAAAAATTTCAAGTGGGAGGGGGCTAACCAAAAATAACATTGGTAAGTTTCGTAATTTTTTTTTGTTTCAAATCCTAAACTACAATTTAATGACAATATTTTAATTCAAAGAAGAATATAAAAACTACACAAAATATGTCAGTTTAGGATTTTACGATGCATAACAATGTCTTGGGTTGGTTTCCCGTTATGCATTTATTACTTTTCCTGGGCCTTTATTTGAAAAAAAAATTAGATAATAAAAATGCACTATCCATGAATGACTGTTTTGCACTGAATTTAAATATTGACTAAAAATTCCCTCTTGAATGTTAAGCACAACTTTTTGTTTGTTTTTCATGGTCTTTTTTCCCCATCTTCCATCGTTGTCTGTTTCAAAGTCTTCAAGGGTTGTGAGATTTATGCAAAATACAATATCCATTTTAAACAACATATATTTATTTAAACTAAATATGCAAAACAATCATGCAGTGATTTTGCAGGCATGCTTAAAGAGTACAAAAATGTACACAAATATCAAAGTGCCTGGGCACTATTATTATTTAAAATTATAATGTTTAGTCATTTTGTTCACCCTGTACCATGGATAAGTAATAAGCATAATATCACCATCGCTAGAATGGGCGCATTGCATTGCGGGTACTTTGTCTATTTTATGGCAATATTATTATGTTCATCCAATTAAAACAGCCTGTCATCATTGTCCAATGCAACACTTTTATGCACAATTAATTCTCAATTGAAAACCCATCATTTTTAGTAATCAAAGATTGACCATTTCCTTGTAAAGGGTATGTAAATAATTTTCCAGAAAGAATCCTGAAATAGAAACCATGATGTGGTTGGGAAATTTCATGACGTCACTATTCAGTTTATGACAAACTGGTTCTATGACGTCACTAAATCACCTACAAGAAAATGGTCCCTCCTTAAATTAAAGTACATATATTATATTCACACATTTTCTTCACACTTCTTGCAATAAGTAAAATTCAGAAATAAAACCACCCAGTTATTTACTGTGAACAAATTCTAATTAAGAATAAAATTCACCATATTAATCAATTTCAAAAAGCCTGCCCTAACATAGAAAAACATTTGTTTTTTGGTTGTCCTAAAAAGTTAAAAAGCAAGTTTGGGACTGTTGCATTTAAGCCACAACAGTCCCTGGATATTCACCTTTAGTACACTCTCTAAAAACCATTCATTATTTAAGAGAAGCTATGATTAATTATTGTAAAGAGCTGAAACATCACAGGGATTTGCTTTCCATCAACTTTTAAATTTGTTTTGGTGGTTGATTGGTTGGCTTATTCTGGGATTAATTTCCAAGGTCATTTCATAGTACCAAGTGAATACCCAAGGAACTGTAAATCTTATCTATATACCCACACCTGCCAATAGGATAACGATTCAGACCATTTCATTTCCCCTTGGAGGCTTTTACACTGATTGGCTTCTTTCAAAAGTGCTTGTTAACACTGGGCTTAGCTTGGCCAAAAATACAAGGCCACACAAGCGAATTTCTGGGTTTAGTTGCAACTACAAAATCAAGTGAAATTTAAAGGTCATTTTCTTAATGAAGATTTGGTCATTAATTTGTGCACATTGATCCTTTTCCCGAATTTTAGGTCCTTACCCAGGATGAGCACAGGATCTAATTCACTGATCAATTTAAACTTCAAAAAGCCTTCCCCAAAATGAAATGGTCTGCTTCTTGTAGTTCATTGCTTGCATGCTCCAGAGTTATTCCACAATACACAATATGTATCTATTCGCTACATTTATACTTTGGGGGAGTGTACGGTGTGATCTACGTAAACCAAAACACGAATATCTGTATAATAATAAATAGTGGAAAAATTTCGTTCTCACAGATAGAAAACTGCAAACGAAAAAAAAACGGAACACAAGTTATACAATCATTACTAAGGTTTTTGGTAAAGATTGTAAAAATTGACTCGGCAAACATTTCAAACTGTTGCGACTTACTTCAAATCGGCCTACGACCCCTGGCTTGCGGGGATTTTCCTACATAAAATAAAACGTATAAAATAATGTAATAACCGAATGAATGCCTTCTGTATCCGTAATGGTTCACCGTGGCGCAATCCAGCAGACTTTATGTTATAAAGTAAGACATTATAAATTTGCAAGTTATCAATTTAATTTCGTTATTCATGGGTTAAAGTGCACAAATCATTTGATTAATTTTGACCCAATGTCCATGATACTGCGCATACAGACTTGTGTCATAGGATGGGTGCGCGCAAAAGCGCCTCCCCACCACATGTACTGTATGTGGCACACAGTAAGATGTATGTTTCTTTCTATCTTCTATTTATTGATGAATTAAGAGAATAATTTGTCATTTTACAGTTAAAATCTAATGTAAAATTTAAAGAAAGGTACTAATTTTTGTAAAATTGAATTTAAATGAACTGTACTAATTTTTGTTGATTTAATAGTGCTTAATATGCCACACAACAAGTGCAAAATTTTGAAAGCTACACTAATAATTTGCAAGACAGTAACATTTTAACGCGTTTCATGATGTGATTTCCAATGCGTATCAATTCAGAATTGCCGAAGTACTAAATCTGAATGATAACGGTAATCGGCACCAATACCCGGTATGTACATGCAATTATTAACCGTAAACAATAAAATAAATCAATTTGAAACACCATTAATTTAAATCTGCTGGATCAACCACTCAGAGAGGCAAATCTAAACGTATGAAACTCACATTCAAACCGTATAATTGGAATAACTGTATGGAGCATGCAAGCAACAAACCGAATGAATGAAAAAACCGACATAATAACGTAACGCGCCATAATCATCATCATGTCATTTCATGCAATTTCTTTTAAAAAAAAACCCCGGAAGAACCTTCCCAAATATTAGATAGACAACACGATATGATGAAAAAGTAGTTATTCGTTAGAAACAATAAGAAAGAGCTAAATGTAGAGGAACTGTCGTGCTTACCTGATACCTAATGTCGGTTGCCGCTAAGAATGGATCTTGATACACGCCACTGAAAAACGTAATGCACGGAAATACAGAAATGTACGTTTGTATATGTACAGTAAAACTCCTCATTTACGGCCACCCTTCTTTACGGCCACTCCTACTTTACGGCCATGTTGGCTCCAGACATTTTCTTCAAAACTGTATCAAAATGCAGTCCTCTTTTACGGCTACTCCTACTATACGGCCAAATTTAATGGGGAAAATGGGTGGCCGTAAAGGAGGAGTTTTACTGTATTTGTTGTTGTACAGTAGGCATCGTGTGTGCCGTAAACCCTGTTTTACATGAAATTACTGTGTTAGAAACAGATTTACATTTCACAGGTCTTGCGTTTCACACGATGTTCACTGTATATATAATTATTAAGAGATTCATAAATGCGCAACTTGGGTAATGGATTTTAATGCTATTAAAGATTTTCAAAACTTATTGCACGAGTATTTTTTTTTAAATTGGGTTATACTTTTCAAATAATCCTCTTACATTTACAATATTAACCACCATGAGATATTTAACTGATAGAAGGTATAAAAATGTTTATAATACAAACATGCATAGAAAGTACGAACGAAACCTTAAAAATATACTGACGAACATACTTTGAAATATCTAGTCTAATTTGTAACTTATTTTTTACAATGTACGGACTACATATTAAAAATAAGAGTTCTATGTATGTATAAGACTAAAATTGGTTTACAACGACCAAAAAAATAGGTCTAAATGTTTGATGCACAATCAAATATATTAAAATTATTAAGGGCTTAAATGACTAATTTGGAACCAAAGAATCATTTTTTTAAAAAGCGCAATTTTTTTCCATGTGAATGCAATTTTTCTAAAGAGCGCATTATTTTTGCAATGATTTCCTTTGAAACAAAAGGAGGGAACAGTGCATTACTATTTGAACCAAACTGACTATTACACCATCACCAAATAACCAGTAGAGCACAAGGCACAATACTACTAATAATAAGAGTATCATTCGAGCTCTATAGTACAGTATCTTGAGCCGTATGTATTTTATAAGTGTTGGTGCGTACTTCAATGCAGCTTGTGAAGGACTGGATACTAACGCAGTGTAGGGCAAGCCGGCGGCGGCAGCAGTCGCGAGGGGTGAGGGATGGCGTAACGCCACGGCGGCGGCCGGTGCCATGCGCGGTCTCCCCCGGGTAAACGCTGCTCCTCGTAACGCTAATGCAGCTGAAAATGGACGAAAGAAAATGGTTAAATATACAATATAATGCGATGTTATCAATATGCATTTTAATGATGAATTGGGTCAAAATTTGTGCGCATGAGTTAGTCCTTGATAGATTGTTCTACAGTAGAACTTGTCTTGAACGATATCCTCGTGTTATTTTACGACACTTTTCATTGTAAATAAAGTTATTAAAACTAGTTTAAATGACCCTGTCTTGGGCAACACTCTGCCTTTTACTACACTTTTGGAAGGAGGGGAAAAATACAGTGTGAAATTTTTATTGTCAATTTGATGCCTGTATTCAATTGTGATCTGTATACGCAATGGAAGTTGTCAGTAAAATGGTGCTAATAAGGACCTTTTGATACTATTTCAAGTCTAAAATTTGTTTACGATATGGTGCATACCCGTGCCATACAAATGCGCACAACAAACCAAGAACCTTGAACTGGTATATTTTATTTTAGGCCATTACAGCCATTGATTAATGAGGGGTTTTTCGATTCTGTAAAGAACACACAGGGAAATAAGTCAAAATTCGACAACAAATGTATGAAAATGTACTACTTTAACAAACAGGGCACGAAGTGAAGGCGGACTTTGTTATGAACTACACAAGAAAAGCCGATTCTCCTTATTATGAAGATGTTCAAAACATATAAATCATCACTGACATCCAATACACAATGGCGTAAGCGACAGGTTCCACAGAAAACACTTTTTTCGTTTAATTTTTTTCTTTTACGCTTTTGTAAAATACATGGTTCGGATTTGGTGCGATTAAAATGCGTTTACATTGTCCGACTTTTTTTCTTAAGGGCAACACATGAGGACCCCCTGAAGGGCCGAGGCCTTTGTATTTTTCTTACATCATTAGTGAAGTGCAGTAGCACGTTTTCTTAATTTTTAAATGATTTTTTTTCGCGACATTTTAAATTGAGAGATGACGGGGGTAAGAGGTCAAGATAGATTCCAAATTCGCCAGATTCTACGTCACAGAGCTATGTGATGCCTGCTTCGGTAGTAACCGTAAACTTTTCATTTATTTTTTGGCGTAAATTTGAATGCTGTGACATTTTCTGGTGCGCTTGAATGATTTCTTTTAGAACTGCACACAGTGGCGGACTCTAGTGTTGTAGAGTTGCACAACTGATCTAGTGGTAAAATTTCTTACATTTCTATGCCACATTTTTGGCTGTATTGGCTATTAATTTTGGTAAATTCTGGGATTGTCATCCAGTTTTTTTTATATGTAATGGAACGTTTCTGGAGTATAATACAACGTAAATACCGTGACGTTTCACCTCACTACCACAGACAAGGAGGGACCCCCTTTCTGCTTAACACTGATAAAAGATCGAACTTTTTGAGATCCGCACTTTGACAGAATGACAAATAACATGAAAGGAGGACTCTGTTGTGAAAAAGGGATCGGCAAAAAATAGTTCCCAAATTAGTAGAGAAAATGTGGTAAAGAATGCTCTAACATAAATTTCTCGACATTAATTACCACATTAATTTAGCTTTTTTGAAATCTACTTTTTGGAGGAAATGTCAGTTTCTTGAAATACCACACATTTGGAATGCTCAGTTACATATCTATGGTATGTTTCCTGCCTATTATCAGCTTGGAAGTGCCATTTGTTATCAATGCACAAACCGTAATTTAACTTCCAGCCACATTCAATCATTTTCAACAAAAATGTACGGTAAGTGTGGCACATTTTTCCCCTTTTTATCAATGGGCATGTTGAAATGTTATTTTCAGCGTTCCAACTCAATCCATTTTACATTAAAATTTTAAATGTTTCCAAATGTCTAGACAAATAAACTGATTTACACCAGCGGGAAAACATCTTTAATGTGTGTGCATGCTTTTATGTCAGTGCGTGCGTGTCTGCATGCGTGCACTCACCTAATTCACCCTTTGATACAGAAGCAGGGCTAGTTCTGTAAGTGTATGTGTGTGCGTGTGTGTCTGCGTGCACCCACCTAGTTTACCATTTGGTATAGCAGCAGGGCTAGTTCTGTAAGTGTGTCTGTATGCATGTGGTTACCTAGTCACTATTTGGTAAAGCTGGGCTAGTTCTGTATGTGTATGTGTGTGCGTGCGTTTTGTATGCGTGCACTTACCTAGTTCACCATTTGGTATAGCAGCAGGACTAGTTGTGGGTTTCTTCGTCATGACTCGGGCCGTAGCATTGTTTACCTAGAGAAAACACGAAAAAACCGTCAGTAAACAGAAGCATTCCGGAACACGCGTAAAATCACAACCCAGTGTGTATCTTTCCAAATCCCTTTCAGTTCTTTCTTGACCCCGCCTAACCCCTTAATTATTTTTGCTTTTTCATTGTTAGGCAGACAAATTTTGCTAGTTGCATATATTACGTTTTATTGATGGAAACTTTACATAGAAACAAAGTAATATAACAGAATTTTGGACTTTCTCCATGCAGCAGTAATTTTGACTAAATGTATAAATTTGTTTTGTGATTTTTTGGCCTGTTGCTTTAATGGCAATTCAATTGTGCCCTTTTCATCTTATTCTGTATTCAGTGAGGCGTATAACGTAATCCAAAATTTTAAAATAGACTGGCCTTAGAATTTTTTTTCTAACGCCACGTTCTTATTATGGCCATGTGAACTAACACACAATAGTGTGAAAGGAATTTACTTAAATACTTCACCATGAGATGTGATAAAATCTTATTTAAAAGCCCTTTTCATCCCTTTAGAAAGATACACAATAAGTTGACAAATAATGATGATAAAAACATCGGTTATCACAGAAACGAGAAATGTGTGACGACACGTAATAGTGTCTATCCAGATTTTGGGGGAGATTTCCTCGTATTTTCGGAGATTTTTGAATAAATCTTTAGGATTGTGAACTAATCCTTTTTATTTCATTCCACATTTCTGTGACAAGCGAGAAAACTGTAAAACCTTTGAAAATTAAAATGGGTTCTATATCCAAATTTCTTTCTCTTGAATTTGTAACTAAATTCAAAGGGTTGACAGTAATTTTTACATTAAAATGTACAAAGACATTGGCAAATCTTTAACAATTTTGTGTCCATTTTCAGTTAAAACGGTTATTTTTTTTTTGGCCACTATGTTATCTTACTTAGTTTAAGTGCATAGGGAATCAGATCATTACTGTTTTGGCCAGCGCATAAATTTGTTGGGCCAAATTTTTGAAGTACTAAAAATTTCAATATTACACAAAAAATTCTTTAAGTTTAGCCAATGTCCAAGTAAGTACTGAAATCGTTTAAATGATGTAATTTTCAGAATATCCCTGTTATGGCATTAAGTTTGATTTTTAAAAATTAATTCTCTCTTTTTCTTGTCTGAACACGACAGTTAATTTGGATCCTTTGTTTTTGTTTTTGTAGAGTGAATCTCATTAATACGAGACACCCGATCCAGTTTGGCCCGATCAACCTTATTTGAAATTCATAGCTCCACTTTCTAATTAAAACAATCGCGACATCAAGTTGCACGTTTTAAACAGTCCTTGCACGTTTTCGTTCAAAACAGTGTAGCCAGAAACTACTGTCAAGCAAGGAATCACCATTTGGTAAGAAAACACCAGATTCAACCTAAGCAACAAACGTAGCATTAAGTTGCCAACGTTACGTTTGCTGCTGATGCATAACTGATGACGTCACAATTCGTCTTAGACGTACAAGGTGACGTAAAACGGGTAACTTCACATCACTAATGTCTAATTATGTTTCTGCCGAAATAAATTCGTCGTTTATCAGCAAATCCTATCATCAGTCATCTGTTGTTTTTTTTTTGTTGTTGTTTTTTTCCATGTTCAAACACTGTCAACTTGGTTCGTGTCACTTGCCACAACAAAATGTGATCGAAAATTTTCAAATTATTTCATTGCTCGCATGATCAGTGCAATTTGACATGAGAGGCAAGTCCACTTTTTAAATGTCAAATAATTATGACAAAGTACAATTGTGGACATTTCGAAAGTTGTCACGGAGTAGAAATGTATTAGTGATCAATAATGAGACATGCCACATGATTCCCAATTTTGTCTCATTGGTTTAACTAGGAGACAAATGTCTCATTAACTAGCAAGAGACAAATGTCTCATTGGTTTTAACTAGGAGACAAATGTCTCATTGGTTTAACCAGGAGGAGACAAATCTCACACTCATTTGCTCTGTAAATGGAAATTTATAGAAAATATACCATTGCCTAAATATATTTTAAGTGAGATATTTATCACATTATTTAAAAGTTTCCAAGTCCATCAGTCATCTGTTTACATTAAAAGTGGTATTTACATTCTTACGTGTAAAGTTGATAATGAAAGTGTAGGTAGCTATGCTATTCTTTGCCACAACAGGGATATTCATACCTTTTAATATTCACTCTTTTTTCTCTTATATTAAATATATTTTAAATTAGAAAAATTCTAAATGCTAAGATGGTAGAAAAAAGGAGAAAGGATTATTTTTTTCTTATTGTCTCTCAGGTTTAAAACTAAAATATATAAATCAGTGGTTTTTTTGGGTCCGAATGATATTTTTGATACCACCTACCTATGGCCTCTGCTTGCACCATAGCCCCTATGATATTTTTCAATCATTTAGTAGGTCTAGGTTTGGCTCTTGGCTTGTACGTTTATGTGCATCTTTGCCCAAATAATGCTAGAGATGTGAAATAAAGCCAAATAGGTCCCTTTCTCAGTTCGGGATTTTCTGTTCTTTTTAGGGGACCTGAAGGGTCTACTCATTTTTCTTTGTATGTAAGAAAATATGAAAAGTATAATACCAGTAAAAAGAAATGCCTCGCCACAACTCTTTCGACTGTTGAAGTCGCAGAAAAAATAAATAATAACAAAAAATTAAAAAGTAATGTCATTCACTCAGTAGTAGTAGTTCTAGTCTGTCCTGACCCAGAGTTTTGTGACGTTGTGTTTGACTTTGGTAAAGTCAAACAAACGGAGCTACCATTTGGCAAGCTATTGGATGTTCCTTGATTTATAAAGGAAATTTTGAAATTAGTAATTTAGTTTTTAATGTTTTCAAAAAATTGAATAAATTTGGATGTAATTACAGCAGTAATTATATGAAATTTGGAAAAGGAAGTTAAGTTTTTGGTGCTCCAGCCAGACTTTCCCTTTCAACCCACTCCACAAATCTGGGCTTGTCACCAAAGTAGCAAGTTTGTTTGTCCAGGTGATTTTTTCCACTAATTTCTTTTTTTGAGAAACAAAAAATAGTGCATCATGACAGTCCATGTATTATATTGCTGCAGCAGCAAGGGGTAGTAATACAAATAAAGTGAGCTAGCTACACTGTAAACTACAGCACTTAGGGTATTAAAATGTGTATCAAAAATGCATTCATTTAGTTCTCAGTTTCAGTCACCATTGATAATAACAGGTTATATATCAGTCCAGCCACATAATAATCATAATCAATAGGGGTTTGGAGCTTGGAGGACAACATAGAAATAAATATCATATCGGTAGCCATGGTAACACTTAGATCATGTGATGCAATCATGTGACATGTAAAACAGGCCAACCAATCAGAAAATTGAATTCTCAAGTAGCAGGCATTTCTTAATACTGACACAATATACTATCATATCATGTATCCAACCACCCACTGGCAACCATCCTTTCTTATTAAAAAAATTAATTCTTTCAAAATATGTTAGCAAGAAATGTTTTAAAGTAACTCAAAATTATACACCAGAATGATGGTAAAGGTCTGTATCAAATCAAATACTTGCTTCCTTAGGTGGCAAATTATTTGGTCTAACGAGAGATTTGCCACTTTCGGAAGCAAACAGTTCAGGTCAATGAGAGACTTGCCACTTTGGGTGGCAACTTTTCACACAGGTTGGTTGGTTGCCAATGGGAATCAAATACACATGAGAGATAATAATGATAAATGACAAGGTAAATATATAAATATAATATAAATATATAAAAACGGTTTGTTTTGACTTAGCATTTAGTACTGAGTGGAGTGGTGTGTAGTGCTACGACATAGTAATTGATACTGTATATAAATATGCTGAGTCATGCACCTCGATCTTGCGTCCCTCTACCACAGTGCCGTTCAACTTATCCCGAGCGCGGTCAGCATCGGCGCAATTTGCGAATGTTACAAAACCAAATCCCTGCATGCCAGACAATGTAAAAATAAGGAAGAAAGCATGCATTATATATGATAAGTTCGTGCAAATCAACAAAACATTTTGTATTGTAGTTTTTATGTCTTTTTTTCATTTGCAATTGTTTGTTCGTTCGTTGTTGGTAGTATTTTCTTCGTTTTGTTTTTATCACAATTTTAGTTTCTTTTCAATGATAAATATTACACACCCACTGAGCTATTGTTTTCTGTATTTATTTTTTTAAAATAATTCTTTAACTTTAGTCTAATAAAATAATTAGATTTCAATTTGGTAGATTAGGTGATGCAGCTAATCAAACGATAGTTACGTAACGTCACAATTTTAACGTCAAACAGACTGTGACGTCATAACGCACATAGTCATATTTTCATTTGGTAGGCAAGCGTTTTGCATCACACAATTTTTTTCAGTTCATCAAGGCCAAAATGTCCGTTCATAGATAAAAATGCCTTTTAAACTTGACATCACTCGTATTTCATGATGATAAATTGCGGAATTGATCAAATTTCAATCACTGCGTTCAGATAACAGAGACAATTTGCCAATATTTTTCCTCTCTTTCAACTCTCTGATATAGAAGCCAAAATGGCAATAATTGCAGAAAATTCCGCAAACATAAACACACGTAATTGATTTTAAATTGCAAATATCTTAACAACATTACATGTTAAAAGAGTTCGTTGCCGTGGAAACAAAATAAATACATTTTGGTTCCCTGGGCAACACTATAAATAGCTCAATGAGTGCGATTTTAAGTTTGATTTTTTTCTTCGTTGTTTTCGTCATTTTTCATGAAACATTTGACTGACTTAGGAGACGTCATGCTATATATGTACATCGACATGTATTGATCAAATATTGATCTATTGATCTCTGGTATGATTGATTTAAACTGATCGATTTGGAAGGGAAAATGAAATTAAAATGTTCTTATTGGGGGTTCTAAAAGTTTTTCTTTTATATGCCAATACATTAACTTTGAATTTTGCAGTCTAACTGTTCTTACATTGGATTAAAAATATTTGAAAGTTTTTGGTTGATGAGATAGATAAGGATTTTTATTTCAAATAAATTAGGGATTTTAATGAATGAAATCAAAAGTAAATTGAAATAAAGTTCTTAATTAAAATACAGAGATAAAGAAAGCAAATTAAACGAATACAATTTACAATAAGCAACATGCGGGGTTTTTTTTTTTCATAACCGAAATTATTCTCTACTGTGTGTAAATAGATTTTAATAAGGAAAAGGCCTTTTTTTAAATTTGTTGAATTACAGTTCTCGTTGCGATTTAAGTTTCAAATTTTGAATAAGAAATCTTAAATGAAGCAAAATTTTTAAAATTGTAGTTCAACAAATATAAAATATGGCCTCAAAGAAACAAAAGAAATAATGAACAGAATAAAAATAAATGACAGGATAAAAAAAGAATTAGGAAGTTAAATTGTCTTTTTCTAAATTCGGCCAGAATCCAAATTTAAACTAAATTAATTGTGGAACTTTTTAATGACAAGAAATCCATCACTTTAATGGCATGAATTTTAATTTCAATTTAGAACATTTAGATTTTGTCTCGACTTGTTTTCTGTATCACTTTTCAAGTCAGGAAGAGCCAAGAAAAAACATTTGATCAAATGCGGCAAATTCGGATATAATTTTGATGCGTTTTATTTTGGTATTGTGTAATTTGTATTTTCTATGTTTGCTTAGAAGGGCCTAAAGATAAAAGAAATTTGAGATAATGAGCTTAAAATAGGAGTCAGGGACACAGTACATTAGTCACGTGCGCAATTTCGTATGGAGTACGTTTTCCATTTATTATGTTTGTTAGAATTGCTACCAAGAACTCTTCTAAATATGGCCGAAATCGTGATCACAAACATCTTCATACCGCTTTAATACAATTAAGTAACGTTTTGGCGCTATTAAAATCGTCCAACAGAAGACTTTTGGACCCAATTTTGAACTGTTTTTTTTCCAGCATTTCATTAGTACGGTTTCCCCTATCAGAGATCGACAGATGGAAAGACAGACAGACAGAAAAAATATTAGTATTAAGAGGATGTGAAGCTAATTCAAACACATAAAGCTTTGTTGTGTTACATCATCATATCATCATCATACCAGATTTCAATGCATCGAGAGCTTCTCTAATGTACATTAACAAAAGGACTACATAGTACTGTCCATAGGCAATATCTAATAGCCAAGTCCAGTCGGGGTCACGACACAATCAAGTCAACAATGTAAAGGTTACTTCAGCAGGTACTTCAACTATTGTAATTTTTATCCTAAACGTTTTCTTTTTTTTTCTTTTTGCTTTTTCTTTTTATTAAAGTTTTGTTGCAATTTTTATCCTAAAAGCTCTCTTTTTTGACCCCCCCCCTTTGTTGTACAGTTCTTTGAATCTTTGAATTAAAAAATTTCTATGAACAATTGTATTGAGTATCTTTTAGAATACCTAATTCAGTAACTCAACATTATTACTTGACTGAGAGATTCCCCAGACTGTGTTCATTTTACACATTTTGTGATCAATACAATATTGCATAGTGAGGTAATTTATTTGTTACATCAATCAGTAATGTTACGTAATACTTGCTTTCAATCAATTTACATTATCATGTAATGTTTAAGCAAAATTTTCTCATTTATACAAATTGATCGGATAGCAGTCACCATAATGAGCTGTCCAGCTAGAGCTGTTATACTATATAGTCGTCTACTGCATAGTTTTCGCGTTTTTCTGTGGCCAAGGCAGGCCAAACATGTAAGAATCACTCACATTCGAACATGAATTCATGCTACAATGCTTTTGCTTCTGTTGCACTTGTGCAACTTTTTCAAAGCATGAATGCAATAATATTATTTTGCTAACGCATAATTGCATTCAAGTGTGCGTAAAAACTAGATACACGTATCCGTAAAATCTTACGTATAAAAAACAATTTGTCATAATTCTGATCTTAATCAGAAAGTTATGTACATATGGTAAAGTCTGATTTTTTTTGAAAAATAATCTTTTAATCTCTTGCTGGGCAGTTACTATGGTGACACGTTTATGAACTGATAAGATGAAGGAAGTAAACATACCTTTGAGCCTCTTTCATTAAAAATAATCTCAACATCTAATATGGGCCCGAATTGCTACAAAGACAGAAAACGTACAAAGATTAAAATACAAAATGCAACAACAGAATGTAAATTTGTATTATGGTCATAACGTCACGTCAGTATGTTTGTGCGCATAATCAGATTGTGACGTTACGTATTTGGCGTCGGATTGATTCAAACAGAGCGAATTCATCACTAAGCGGCCTATTCAGGCAGCAATAAAATAACCTGGCTGTAGCCCTTACAACGTGCATCTCTCTATATTAAGCTACAGGAAATTGTTTCATTAATCATATAGAAAGCCTCTCAATAATATCACTTCTACAGCACCGAAACCTCCCAAATAAATTCCCTCGTCCATATTGGCTTCTTGTCCATATCTCGAGATTAAGTTCCCAAATAAATGCGGCCGACAGGCTTGGGTTCTAGCGAGGTTATGCTACCCTATTTTTTCGTAAAAGTGCAAGTATTTTTTAAATGACGTTCTAAATATACGTCACAATAAGTAACCAGAATCTAAGTCAGCAGAAATGACGTAACGTCGCCACAATGATTCCATACGTTACGTTTTCTGCTGACGTAAATTTTAACATGTCATAACGTCTCCGAATAAAATGCGGCGACGTTTCTTTTCAACCGACGTAGAATCTGGCCATTGACCCATCACATTGTATGATGCCAAGGACGACGGATGAAGTTACGTGAAACCTTGCAGCTTGACCTCCCTATTATGAGATGATAAATGCAGCTCGGTTCGGTGAGCGCAGGTCCGGTTATTGGGATTTATGCTATCAGGGCTACAAGGGCCGAGTGCCATGGTGCGAGATAAATGTATCAGTATAATGTAATACTGGCCTGCAGGCAAGGGTGGGTGCGTGTGTGCAAGCGTGTGTGCATGTGGGATTTGTGCTATCAAGGCTACAAAGGCTACAAGGGCTACAAGGGCCTAGTGCCATGGTGCGAGATAAATGTATCAATACACTGTAATACAGGCCTGCAGGCAAGGGCGCGTGTGTGTTGGTTGTGTGTGCGTGCAAGCATGCGTGCATGTGAGGGATTTGTGCTATCAGGGCTACAGGGGTCTAGTGCCATGGTGCGAGATAAATGTATCAATATACTGCAATACAGGCCTGAAGGCAAGGACACGTGTGCTGCTTGTATGTACGTGCGTGCATGTGTGAGGGATGTGTCACAACGGAATATGCCAGGGTGCCACAAATGTATGAATGTCATACAGCGCGTCTTCATAAACTACATGGTCCCTTTCTTAACGGCCGTTAAGGCTGTCACGCTGGTCTAGGAGCATGCGCCCCTTACAGGGCATTGAGGTTTCCAGAGCCACTTAACACAACGAATTGCTGCACGCCCACTAATTTTTGACCGTGTAGTTTATGAAGACGTGCTGTTTGCCTGAGGTTTTCTCAGTTTTATTTTCCATTCACTGGGACTAGTGCACAAAACAATTCTTAGGATCACTGATAGCCTGTTTTTAACCGGGATGACGAGTTTTGACGATTTCATGCAGTGAAATGTTTGGTCAGTTATACCTGTACCAAGTAATGGTCAGCAAGCACTGATGAGATTCATACCATATGGATCTATTTCGGTTATCTGTTAAGGTTATGGATTTTCTTGAGGTTACCACTGATTTTAATTCTAAACGGAACCATGAAGGGCTTCTCGAGTAATCAAATCATCGTTGCCTTCAAGAACAGTTGCACAGATACAAAATCTGAGTAATTATCTACTTACGGGTGTAGGAGCCGCTTGTTGCTGTTGTTGCATCTGCTGCTGCTGTTGTTGCTGATAGGCCTGTGGGTTGTACATCTGAGTACCGCCGTAGTTTGGTGCACCTGGAGGATTATGCTCTAGCTGTGGCACGCCGAATATGGGCTGCGTGATGGGTGCTGGTTGTTCGTATTGTACAGGATCCTACAGCAAAAATAATGAATATTATCAACCATTTACCGTGCTGATTTGTACACAAATAAATATCGATACAGATTCCTGAAATCTACTTGGGCTCAGCAAAACATATGAGCATTAGGACTTATGTTTCTTATTCTAGAATTGATTCACTTTTACTTTTTGTAGCACGATGAAACATAAGACGGTGTATAAAGTTTAATTTTACAAATACATTGGCTGTGACAATGTTATTCACCTTCTTTTTGCCACTGATGACGGGAGGGTCGTTCCATCCTGGATCTACGGGTCCTGGTTGGTAGGCGGGCATGGAGGATGTGGCGGATCCCGCAGCACTGGCCGGCGGTGGTACGTACGGTGCTCCTGTAATAAAAACACGAGGAACTTTAAGCCTGAACATAGGGAATGGAAATAACTGATTTCAAGTTTCCGTTTTTATTTTCTCTTAACTAATATACAGGTAATCCTGATTAACTCGAACTTCTGCTTAGCTCGAAATTTTTGAAAAGTCTCTAAAATAGGTTAACTATTGTGAAATAGATGTTAACTCGAACTTCTGCTTGGCTCGAACTTTTTTGGAGATTTTCTTGAAGGTTCGAACTGAGCGGGATCACTTGTAATACTATCTTTGCGTGAACAGTCAACACTAAGTCATTATGAACAATTCTAATCAAGGTGCCTGTGCACATGTCGGCACAGGATTCTTTGAAAGAGTTGGAAATTTGAATTCAATGGAAAAAGTAAATAAAAAAATAATTAAACAAATAAAATGGCGATGTGGTTGTAGACATTGCAAGGAACCTGTCAACTTATTCATACAAAAACAATCACGAAACAAGATACAGATCTGGTGAAGTTCTAATAGAACAGTATGCATAGGTATATCTACATTTCATATGTATATCTACATTTAATGCGGCATCTGTTCAGGTTATCAGCATGTAAAACATATGAGTATTTGTCAAACAAAACTAATCAGAAACTAAACAGGGCCAGCAAGTCAAGTGAGCCTCTCCACGAAGACGTAAAGGCAAAGCGTGAGTCCATCTTGCAAGTGAGCAAACCCCCTGAAAAGTGACATTGAAATTTCACTGTAAAAAGAAAAACACGTCAACAGATCAATACATCGTGAAGGCGGAGTTTTTGCAAGTTGAAAATAATGACCAGAATGTTCATAGCCAACTGCACAAATTGAGAAATCAACGTATTCCATATTGCCTTGAATTTGGTGGTGGTAACGGTTACATTCACGTCTGTGAGATCAGAGTACAATCGTTAAAAGTTATCAAAAGTTGAGCAGTTGAATTTATCGTCAAATATGGCTAATTCCGCCTTTGGGTGAAAGGTCCCATCATTTTCAACTTTGGCAGTAACTGTGCGACATCAAAACAACAAACTGGGACACATGTATAAAACCTTTTTCGTCCTCCGTGGTGTACTCGCACTCGGACGGTGGGTCGGACGGTCGTCGGGAGGCTGGCGGGGTGGCCAGGGGCGACATGGGGTGGTATCCTGATGCGCATTTATAACCAAATACAGAAACACGATTAGAAATTTTTAACTTAAGCAATCAACATCCTTATTAAAAATATCTGCCATAAAAGGTCTGTTTAAATTTGCTAACACTTTTTTACGAATCCTGTGTTTCGAGACCACCTGTCATTAACTGCCTGACCAAAACAATATTTTCGTTTTACATAACCGCTTAGTTTTGAGACCACTCGTGGCTGACTACCACGAGTAATGGCTGTAAATGGTAAATGACAATATGTATCATAGTAAGTGTTAACCTGCCACTCCTTCTCGATCTAAGAATTTGGAGCTGCGTCTTCGACCTAAGATTGTTGGTGAAACATTGCGCACAACCTCTGTAATTCAGAGTTAATAAGGCAATGTTATAGAAATTCTTAACCTCAAAGTTTCACACTAAACTGACTAGAATTCTTTAAATGCAATGAAAAATAATGCAATATATCTATATAATTGCTTCTTTACAAGTTACATGTAAGGAAAAATGGCAAAAAGGGTAGTAATGGGTCTACTTATGCTTTGATCATCAAATTATCTTAATTTAACATTTTTTCTCTAAAGTTTAATAACTGATTAAAAAGGTTCATTGAACATCTATCTCAAAGCATCACACAGAGGGCGCAGAACGCAAGGCCACAACATCAGAAGAATTAACTTCAGACAGTGAGCTGAACCAGTGTCTAATAGCTTAACGGCAAATTCTTTTTCATAAAACGTCAAGAACACTGTTTACAACCAAGCACAGTTAGGAAATTTTACAAGTAGCGTCACATCATGATGGTGACTCTAAAACAACTTGTCTGTTTTTATCCTGAAAGAGTACACTGAAAAAGTTTCGAGAAAGTTTTGTGCCTGCAAGAGAACTTAAACGATTAAACGTGTAATTTAACAAGAGACCTGTGGCCGTTTCGCTGTCGGGGAAAAAGCTCATAATCTTATCCAATCCGGACGGCGAAGATTCGTTGCTCGACGTGTTTCCTGCAATGCCTACAACCAACCACTCAACTCTGTAGACGACCGCATAGTCACGTGACAGTAAATTGCCCGACTCGAACAGTAACTTCCCAATCCCCTCATTTTGCTAATTTGTAATAATTTCTTACTCCTTTCATTTTGTTACGTTTCTGGGAGGAAACATACTATCTAAGTACGGTGATAAGCACGTAAATAACAAGATATATATTACCTGGTGTGTGCTGCGCTGCTGCTACAGCTGGGTTATAAACCTGTGGCTGTGATGTGGCGGCTGGCTGACTAGCACTGAAATAATAAAAAGCCGGTAAGGCAAGATTCTCTGTTGTGTGTCACTTGCGATTAAAAAGTTCTGTGGTTCCCTCCAATACATTTGGTGTTGAAAATTACTGTCTGTCTCTAAGGTCTGTTACTAAATGCTATGGATTCAGACCTTTGCAGTCTTGGCTGAGATCAGCAGCTGAAGTCAGGATTTTCCACTAAATACCAATGCATTTAAAATTAAACCATGCATTCATACAGGCTCTTGTTCACTTTCATGAGACTTACCCGTATGCAGGTTGCTGCATGGCTGCTGGGTTGTACATTTGTGTGCTGTACGGATCATACGACGATGATATCGCAGGCTGTCCGGGGTACGCTGTAGGATACTTCTGCGACAGTGTTCCTGCAAGTAAGAAGTCCATGGTAAGCAATTTATTTCCTATTTTGTGCATACAGGCCGTGACTGACTGGCCATATTTTCACAAATTCGAAGATTTTACTTGAAGTATTACATGTACTTGGATTAAGTTGGGCGTGAAAGCCTGTCCTAAAACTAAACAATTTTTTGATAATTGCATACGTGTGACATGTATCACTGGAAAATTTCAAACTTGAACTGCGGTACCGTCATTACCTTTGTAAATGATGAGTGTAGTAATATACCTTTTTGACTGACAGGTGCAGCTGCAGAAACCGGTGCAGCCTGACTAAACGTGGGTGTCGCTGGTGCGTTGTACTGGCTGGAATACTGACTTCCTGCATAATAAGTGGAGCTTGGTGTTGTAGTCGTCTGGAAACTTCCCGCTTGTGTCTAAAAGGATGATATTCAATCTTAGTTATATTCTCTCGTGTACAAGCATCAACCAATAAAGATCAATAAAGACCAATAAAGTACCATATTCCCTCTAATTATAGCACCCCCTCTTTAATAAACAAGAATAATTAAATGAATGTTTGCTGAAATGCAAAACCAGGGAATTTTTACTCATTGAAAGTTGTTTTGAAGCGTTGATCCACATTAAATATAGATATTTAGATTGACAAAACCAAGTGAAACCCGCTGTTAGTGTCACCCAAATTTGGTATTTCTAATTTTTGATTAAGGCACCCTCTTGAAAATTAGTCTTGGCAGCCGATTTTATAATTAGAGGGAATACGGTATATCGTTAGTTTACACTGTTATTGCACACTACTCTAAACTCTAAATTCTAATTTCATTCCAGAGTTTGGAGAACCAAACTGAACCCAAATTACGTCGTATTGCCTGTTATAAGGCACTTCTAAGATTAAAATCTCACTGCTCCCAAAAGAATACAACATTGGAGTATTAGAGCCTTGACGAAAGATGATCTTCTGAACCATGAATGAACTAGCAACTGCTTAACCATAACTTTAGTATCGAAACGAATTGCAACCTTCCTGAACAAAAGTTATGAAATAAAATTGTTGAAAAAAATAGGAGATCACCTTCCACTGAGATGTTCGTTGTGACTGCTTTTATGAAATACAGATGTAATGCAATAAACAATGAATTTACATAATTTTAATTGGCCATATTATTAGCATCGAATTAATTTGAATTCGACAGCATAGTTTAACAACCTGAGTTAAGTCGTTTTTTATCTAGATGTATAGTATATTACCTGATGGAAGGCGGAGGCAGTGTTTCGTCCCCTCTGCTGCTGTTGCTGCATTGTCTGTGCCTGGGCCGGCTGACTCACTCCCTCCGGCTTCACATCCACGACCGGAAACGGGCATTGTGGAGCCATACCGCCTAGTGCACCCTGACCGATAGCATGGTGCAGTCGGTACCGTAATGTTGCTAAACTTGGCTTAAAACACAAACGCAAGAGTTTATTAATTTACAATTAAAGACACATTTACGACCCTTCTTTGAGTTATTATTCATTGTTGTAAACAATAAGTGGTCTGAAAACACAGGCTTATTTAAATGAATACGTAATTTTTGTTCTGCAAAAGGGTTGTAAAACTTGATCAAAATACAAAAACTGGCAACTTAATTCGATAACCCCTAATGTACTCACAGCATTCTGCTATGTATTTTCATAAAGACAAAACTATTCTATTAGAGCCAGTAGCTTATGTATACCTCATTAGAAGATCCTAGGTAAGACACAGCAGTATGTAGGTTGCCCTGTCCTGCAAGCATTCCAGCATATTCACTCAGCTTCTCGGCCAGTACACCTGGCGCAATCTGGTGTGCTCTACCCTGTGCGAGCTCAACCGCTTTACGTAGCACCATTACTTTCTCAACTAGATCCTGTAAAGTATCAGCACGATCATGAATCATTTTTAAATAGCAAAAATAACGCTCTATATATCGCGCAATATGCACAATCTATTAAAATCATAAGTAGTCTATTCCTACATTTGAATACAAATCATAGAAATCATCCCAAAGCGACAATGAGAACGACAAAGTGATCATAGGAAAAAAACCCCAGTCATTGTGTTTGCACTTGGTATTATGATTCAGTACGTGATAAAAACAACCACATACAGTAAAATTGAATAAAGTTTGTACCTGTATTGTTGTTGGGGTAGTTTTTGGGTTTAGTTTTTTCCAGCACTGGACCAGTTTCTCCACGTTTCCTGCGCAGATGTAACACAGACAGGCGTTGATCGCGAGTTGTCCGTGTATCTCCGACTCCAGTCTAGCACCAAGTATATCTGCAACATAAAACGAACTCTTTTGATACATCGTTTAACTATTCGCAACTATTATATTGGCGATGCCCCTCAAATCAGACTTGAGTGTTACAAATTTTACGCATGGTATCCTAGGCTTCGAATTGCACATCATGCCAAAATATTTATGATTTAATTTATATTGTCAAAATACAACTTTGCTTTCGGCTATTGCCTTTAAAACACGTGAAAGTAAATTACAGCATTGAAAATATGTACCAAGTAAGAATCCTACTGGGAAGATAAAGATGTACAACAGTGTTGGCAAATGTAAAATACAAATCTACTTTATTTGACAGACTGTTTGTATGCATACTCGCATGCTTTTTGGGGACAAAGGCCCATGCTCCGTTTGGAAGCACCACTGATTCACAGAAGCCCATCTTTCCTGTCGACAATTCATTCACGTGACTGCACGTTTACAATACAATTAACATTGACACTGCTGCTCAAATCTTGGGTCCGGCACACACGTATTACACTGCCGTCGACGTATTCTAATTACAAACTGAAGCAGCCACCATAAAATTACAACACACACGTTATAATGACCAGTAGGTGCTACCATCACTCGTTTTGTATTGCTTTGTGCACAATGCTAAAACCGATATAGATATCCTTTTGTTGACCATTATACCCTATACCAGCCCACCATTCACATCAGCTCAGTGGATAGCGTCGTTATGCGTTTTACAACACGTTTGGACTTTTTCAGTACACACTCATTTCTTCACTTCACAAGATGCGTTCAAAATAATGTAAATGAAAAGGTTCTTTCACCCCCACAGGTTCTTTCATCCATTTTCCACATGCAAAGTATCTTCATAGGTTGAAATAAAATCCTTTAAGCATTTTATTTCTGGGTCAAAGCTCTCATTCTATTACTCTTCACACCAGTCACATCCAGAGACATCAAACTAGCAAGGCTAAATAATAGTGCATAACCCAACAAGAATATGTCACGCATAATCGGGGTTGGGCACGACTAAAATAAGCACAACATAAGCTAATTTATTGCATGGCTACAACTGAAAGTATGTGGCAATATTCATTACCCTATTCTGTCACTGTATCTTAACCTTTGTCAGATAGCTTAGTCTTGTGATCAAACGATTCCCCCAAAATTTAATAAATTTCTGCCCGACACTTTACTGTCCCAGCCATGCAATTACAAGCATCCCAGCAAAAATTAACAAATAAATCTCACCATTTTCATATTCAAGACGATCACCTAATATTGCTGTTTATTTTGTAAGAAAATTGTGAAAAAAAAAGAAAAAATCTATATTCTATTCCGTATTATGCTCGTAATTTCACATGTGCTGTTAACCTATGCTATCATAGCAGTCGAGCCTCTACATAATGTACATAGATATTTACACGAAACTTCTATTTTCAAGCACACTGAATTAGGGGTACACCACACTGGGATACTTTAATATAGAAAAATGTTTTCTGTACATGTGCAAAGTAATTGAAACCTTATCCCTACAATAATCAAATTGTGAATTCAAATAATTCATTTAATAAGCTGGGTAAGATAGCTACACAAGAACATGTATGTAGATAGAAATATAACTTACCACAGAGATTAGCAAATTCATCTGCCCGAGCGTATGTCAGGGCCATGGCGAGTGCCTCCTTCCAACTCTCCAGTTTACATGTGCGCACTATGTGTTCAAAGTCTCGGGTAATCAATGAGGACATCAACTAAAACATCAGAGACTAAGGTATTAAAATCCTGTCTGTGAAATACAATCTAGAACAAAATAAATTATGAAAAATAGGTCCGTGGGACCTGTGCTGATTTAACACGCACGCATGCACACACACACGCACGCACCATATTCATATTACATAGGTAGATCTAAAGTAAATCCATTACAGTATTATTTGGACTCTATACTCAAACTGTAAAA
>JBCAUI010038783.1:0-21061 GCA_038406195.1 Haplosyllis anthogorgicola | reverse complement strand
TTGATCCTAGACACTTTGTATCCTTGTGATATTGTGATCTAAATTGTCTAAGTATTTTGATAATGCCAAATGAGCTCGGGTCCATCTGCACCTATTTTTTGCATAACAGACCATAAATTTGGCTGAAGCTTTAAATCTAGAGAATGAATACCAACGGTTTTCTTATCTTAAAATTACAAGGGAACTTACATCCATTGATATTCTTACTCCTGTATTTTTTTATTGCTACATTATGTTTGCTGGGACCTTTACTTGAATTGCTTGGTGCGGATTTCCATCACGGTTATTTGGAATTTTAAAACGAAGATACTCGAAATTTTGGGTTTCAGATAACTCACAAAAAAAGAAAGAAGATAAATAAATGAATAAAGATATTTTTTAAAACGTTCAGTAAATTCAAATTTTGTCACTGCTTATCTTTCAGATCGGTTATCGGCACCTAAGACCCCGTCTAAGCCTCGGGAAGATGGCGCCAAAGAAAGTAAACCGACTCCTCCCAAAGCGACACCTCCACCGCGCATGCAACCAGCGGTACCACGTGTCGTACCACGTGACACAGCAACACACAAATCACCTGCAGCAGCAGCGGCCAACAAACCAATCAACAAGGTGCGTAGCGGAAAAACCATGGTTTTATTTAAACAGATCATGATTACGTTTTTAGTACAGACAATACGTGCATATAACGATGCTTGGTTTTATCAGTCAGGTCTGGTAAAACCATGGTTATGTTTGCTACAGCATGCGTGACGTACATGTATCTGTGGTCTTCTAGAGTCGTGCATTTTTAATTAGATGTATTATTTTAAGTTTTAAACATATTTTATGCATACAAGTAAAATAAACAAAATACATTTCACAATCAAATTTCGTCCGAAAATTGATCGTTATCACCCTTTATACCTTTAAAATTGCACAATTTATAAAACAGCAAAAAGTTAGCATTCACATCAGAAAATCTCTGATTCACCTTTTGACAACCCCCGATCTGTTTTATCTTTTTTCGTAAAGCTTTGCACTGTTCTTTTAAGAGTGAATACTCACCTTAATGTGTATTGGAAGGTGTGATTCTAAACTGTTCAAAAGGTGGATAAAAATATCGGTGCCAAAGAGGTGATCAAAATCAAAAATTCTGTAATTGTCATTGTAAATAAGTATTGGTTAAGTTTTATTGCTAGTGAGGTCAAGTTCCTCTTTTTACGTAAAAAGAAAAAAGTGAAATTAGTCAAGAAATCCTTACCCCCCTCCCCCCCAAACCATTAAATTTCTGGATCTACCATGTGCAAATGTAACACCACCAAGTAACCCTGATATTACGCTTGCTATTGGAGGTGGCACAATTCAAAAATTAATGTGCGCAATGTCTCCAGTATATTGGAAGCATTATCTTCATTACAATTCAAAAGTACAAACGTGTAAAGGAGAAGAACCGTGTAACTTGACCTCATTATTTTTACTATTATGCTGTAGTAAGGCTTGTAGGTATTGTGGTTATATTTCTGTATTATTATTGTATACGGTTAAAAATGCAAATTAGAGATTTAAATATGCAAAATATGGGTAACTAGTTGAGCCAATGAGTAGCCGGCTTGCTTTACAGGGACCAATGAAAGCTATCCACATGGCTGCCGTGACTCCGCCCGGAAAAACACAGGTCGGTTACCAAGCCTCGCTGAGCCATGCCTCACAGCACCTGCAGTGTTTTACACATATAAATGATACACATTGTAGAAACGGTTGATTTGTTTCTGGTTGAATTGTTACTGTAAAGATTCCCACATATAAACGCACAGATAGTTAATACAGTAGAACTTGCTTCAACAAACCACTGCTTTAAGAGGCCACATGGCATTTACGGCCGATTTACGTTGTGATTAAGGATGGCCTCCCAAAGCATGTTCTACTGGTACTACTTTAAATTATGAAAGGATAAGTCAAAGCCTAATATGCTGACTGTAATAGTAACTCACATCTGCACCCAGGCAGCCTCCATTCATGTAAAATAGTTCGTGTGCAAATGTGCGCAAAAATACACATGAAGGTCCACCAGTGTTCGAATTAAGGCCAGTCCGTGGGACAATGACTAAATTGTTTCGGCCTGGCTGATTTTTTGAAATCCCTCAGACAATTTTACAATTAAAGTAACAGTACAAAATAGTGTACCTGGGCTGACCAACTATCGTTCGGGCTGACTGGTTTCAAAACTTATTTCAAACACTGTCCACAATATGCAGATTTATCTGAAACGTAAATAATTTACAGTCAGCAACAAACTTTCATATTACTTGTGGGGTCAAGTGCAGTATTGTTAATGAACATTACATATGGTTGGATTACAAAATGCCTTTACTGAGGTGTATGCAAGCACGAAATCACTTTATTCAAGTGTGTAACAGTGCATAGGCCCTGACGCCTCTGTCAATTTTATGGAAGGGGGTAGGGGAATGGATGTCTATCACACGTGCACAAAATTCAACATATTTGTGGTTTGTGGTCTGGGATCTTTAAATTATGATTCTGTAACTTCACTCTTAAGACATTAACAATGTTCTATGTGTTTAAATGTGGGAAATCTTTTATGGTTCTGGTGTTTTAGTGTTTAAGATATTATGGTTCGCAGGTTTTAAGGTGATGCATGTAATGACACTAGGTTTTAAGGTTCCATTCTCTCAGGTCATTACCTCGTTGACCTTGAATGACCTTGAGTGGTGATTGTACAATTAGGTAGTAAAATTCTGTCAAGGTCATCCCGATGACATTTGTCCTTGGAAATGATTGACCTAGGTGTAAGGTCTCTATTTTGCTTTATAATTTGCTATGCTTTTCTTTTCTACTGACAAACAAAAATACTGTGACAATCATTTACTAAACAATGTGAATAACATGATCAGTTGTACAGATACTTAATCCTATTAATTGAGTGGCGCCCTTGGATTTTAGATTCCTAACAGAAATTCCTAAAATAACCGGTACTTTCAACCTTCATCTCAAAAATTCTAATTTGGACAAAATAATAACCTGACTCTGTTTTATAAACACGATGATAATTGTGGTTGAACCAGAATTTAACACCGTCTTCCTAGTAATACCCCAAGAATCATGTGGTGACGGAAACACTAATCTTATGAGTGCCCTGAGTACACTGTTAGTGGCAGGGCGTTTTCGTAACCATAAACGCTTGCGCGGATAATGTGTTTAAGCTTATCTGGTGGGTTAAACCAGAAATGTAAATGCTGAAAAGTGATGTTTACATTAGTGGCACAAGCATTTATGGTTATGGAAACCTGCCTTGGGTCTTCAGATTAATGTATCAAATGTTGCGCATCGCGTGTACACTGAACATGGTGTGCGTAAATCAATATTCAGGAAAAGGAAAATGCATGTACAATTAGAGTAATGGGGAATGCAATACAATATTATGTAAACTTAGTAGCAAAGAATAAAACATCTCACAACAAGCACTTAGTAGCAGAGATGGTATGGAATTTAATGAAGGGGAAAATTCCCCAGAAAAGTGCGCAACATGAAATTGTATTAGAAATTCACGAGGTTACGCAGTCACACTCTAGAATAGAGAACACCACACACTGGTTGAGGTGGCAACATAGATCAATGGTTACTAGCCTAATTTCGACTAAGATTAAAAGTGTGTTAGTTAATATCATAAAATAACACATTAACAACTTGATAATAAGTGGAGGCCGTTTTAAAAAATGGAGACTGATAATAAATGCGGTTATTCTATTACAGGGTAAGACCCCGTCACCGAAGGACGGTTCCCCGGCTAAGGACGTCAAGCCTGCCGAGGCGAAGGAGGTGAAGACCCCCGGGGCAGGGAAGCCCCCGACACTTGGGCGCCCCACCCCTCCCCGAGACCTGGGCGCAGCAAAGAAAGAGGTCAAAATACAGGACAACAAGAAGGTCACGGAAAAGAAGATCCTCACACCAAACAAGGTATTATTCAGAGAACAAATAGATGTAAATTGATTTGAAAATACCCATGAAAATATCCATCTTTGTGCAAAGAAACTATTGGCACAAGACAAAATTGGCTGGTATTAAAAACATTTTAAAGTCAATGTCATGTTTTTTACTATGTATAGTCTTCACCCAGAAGGATTATTGTAATCAATGTAAGTTACAAGAGTTTTATTCGTTACGGTTTTTACTGGTTCGGGATTTTCGTTTGTGCCACTAAGCAAAACTTCCACCCACTTATGATATAAAATACAGTAGAGGTTTACACAATGGCAAATCTTGAATTTTTCTCTGGAAGTGGGTGGGAAATGAACTTTCCACTCAATTTTTGGAATTTTGCTCCAATGTTAAAGAGACAAAAATGAAATAAAAAATAAAATAAAATAAACTGCAATTACACAGTGAACAAGATTTATGTACCAGGACCACTGGCTTCAAATTTTCGTTGTGCATAACTCATAACTTTAAATTATAATTGGTGCAGAGATACAAAATGCTACTTTACCCAAAATATAAAAGGAGATGTTATTCGGCTTTCAATATGCCATGCGTGCAGTAATTCAGGCAGTTTCGAATTCTTGATTAACTAAACAGTGAGTGAAAGCTTTGTGTTGTTACATTGTCGGGATTAAGGTTAACGTGTTTATGTTTTACGTTTATGTTTCTCTCTCCGTGGTGTAGGAGACCAAACCTCTGCCCAACAAGGATTCCCCCAAACCCGCCACCGCGCCACCAGTTAAAGACTCACCCAAACCTGTGCCGGCCAAAGCAGCGCAGTCCCCAGTCAGAGAGGTACGTAGTAAATGTTGTGTGAATCATCGGTACTTTTAAGATCAAAATTTTTGACGGTGCGTACATGTTCCACCAATGCATAATTTGATAATAAAATATTGTTATGTGTTTTTCATGAAAACTGTGTTGGTCAAGGAAAAATTGAAGGAAAT
The DNA here is from genome assembly GCA_038406195.1 of Haplosyllis anthogorgicola. Classification (NCBI taxonomy): domain Eukaryota; kingdom Metazoa; phylum Annelida; class Polychaeta; order Phyllodocida; family Syllidae; genus Haplosyllis; species Haplosyllis anthogorgicola. Next base: position 16,139 of record JBCAUI010038783.1, on the reverse strand, counting down.
GAAGTTGGCATGTAGTCTGACAAATTAATATGATAAAGGGTTTCACGCACAATTTGTGTCACATAAAATATATGGAACTGTGTAATCCTTTTGTCATTTATGTAATGAGACTAACTCAGCTGTAAAGACGGCGTCAATTCAAGGAAACATTGCCGTAACAAAGCTTAATTAACGTAATTAGCATTCATATTAAGCAAAAGTGGGTGATAAAAAATTCAGAAGTGACAATGGGGATCAATGCCCGCAAGTAAGTATGCCAGTGACAGATCCACTCTGGTTGTAAACCCATCGGCATAGTCGCCCCAGGTCCGAAACAGAGGGTACAAGTGGCCCCAAAAATGGACTTTTGCACGGAAAATGTTCCGTGTCGCTAAAGACAGTTCTACTGTAGTTCGTCCACTTGCTCCTACCTTTTTCCTGTCATTTCTCTCCTCTTCTTTCTTCAGTCGTTCCTTTTTAAAAAAGTTTAATTAATGTCTGTGCGTGTTTTGTTCCAGACGGCACCGGCTCCCAAGAAAGCGGATGTTGACGCTAAAGCTGCTGAGGAGGAAGCGAAGAACAAACTGGCGGAGAAACGTCGACAGGCGCGCGAAGAGGCAGAGAGGAAAGCAGAGGAGGAGAGGAGGAAGAACGAGGAACTCATGTGAGTACTGTGCGTGCGTGCATGTGTGTGTGTGCATGTGTGCCCGTGAGAGGAGGGTGTGTAAAGAGGTAAAGGACAAAAACCGCGTCTTGACACATGTCTGCCTAACACCCCTACACAATATACAGTGACAGTCATATTAAACAAAGGTAAACAGATGATTTGTTGATGCCTGGCCACGAAGCCTTCAGGTGCAGGAAGTAGTTAACGTAGAGGTTCTCAGGCACTTAACTAGACTGACTACAAAGCCCAGGTTGATACGACTGTGATACCGGTATCCGAAATAGAGTGTGCAAGTAAACTTAATTGTACAGAAGTCTTAAATACAAGGGTGTTAAACTAATGTATTGAACTAAAAATATTTGTAGGAGATTAGAAGAGGAACGAAAGAAGAGAGAAGAGGACGAAGAACGAAAGCGGATAGAAGAAGAAATGAGGCTGGCGAAGGAGGCACGCATCGCCGAGGAGAAGCGTTTACAGGAGGCGATAGAGGCCGAGGAGAAACGGAAAGCAGAGGAAGCTGCGCGAGCCGAGGAGGAGAGGAAGGAGGTGAGTGGGAGGGGCAGGGGAAGGTGTGCGGGAAGAGGGTGGAGGGGTGGGGTGTGTGTGGAGATGGAGGAGAAACGTAAAGCCAAAGAGCATGCGTGGGCCAAGGAGGACGAGAGGGAAAAGGTCGAGGGGGAGGATGACGGGGAAGAGAGGTGAAGTGCTAAGCAGAGGAGGAGAGCAAGTAGGTGAGTGTGGGGGGGATGGGGAGGTGGGTGGAGGATGTGGGTGTGGGGATGTGGTAGTTGGTGTTGTGAGGGGTTGTGGGAGGTGAGGGGAGAGGGAGGAGGAGTGTAAAGCCTCGGAGGCTGCACGGTCCGAAGAGGAGAGAAAAGTTGGGAGACGGGTAGGAGAGGGAGCAGGGAGGGGTGTGGGTGGAGTAGAGGTGAAGGGGTTGGCGAGTGTGGAGGGTGGAGAAATGTAAAGCAGAGGAGGTGGCGGGGAAGTAGGGTGAGGATAGGGCTGGAAAGGGTGGGTGAGTAAGTGCAATTAACTTCTAACAGATCATGTCCAATGCTGCCGTATTTTGTCGTGTGCAGTGTGTTCAGAAACCTTAAAAGTTCTTTTGAAATCCCAGTTTCAAATACGGCGAGAAATGTAATCTAAACAATTGAATAAAAAAATGCTAATGTTTTGTTCATAGAGAGAAGAGGCTGAGAGGAAAGCGAAAGAAGAGAAGGAGCGGTTAGAGAGAGAACGGGAGGAACGACTGAAGAAAGAAGAGGAGGAGAGAAACGAGAGGAAAAAGGTACGAGTGAGCGAACGAATGAACTCCGGTAGAACCTGTCTTAAGCGACAGGGAACTTTTTCTGTGCAAAAGTGTCGTAAAAGACAGGGTCGCACCAAAAAAAAAATTGATCGTTTAAGCTAATAGTTTTAGCAACCTTGAGTGCAGTGAAAAAGTGCCGTTAAATTCGAAATGTCTTTCATGACCGGTAGTTGGTAGTTGCTGTTGACAATTGTTGTTTCACACAGTGATATTTTAGTAGTTATGGCAGAATGTCAAAAAGTCCTTTGGCAATGTATCATAAACTATGGACATTTAAAGATAATGTCTGCTTAAGGGAGTTTAATACCTGGAACTGAATAAGAAAGTTCTTACTTTGTGATTTTATCTGTTACAGAGGTTGGAGATGATCATGAAGAGAGTAAAAACCGATACCCCAGACAGCTCGCCAAAGGTAATAGTAATAATATAACGTGTTGAAGATGTAAAATTGGGACCGACAATCATGCCATAAACATTAAGTTAAGGGACTGTAAACCTATGATACGATAACTTTAAGTGCAAAACTGGAACTGGCAAACATAGTCAAGCCGACTTCCATGCTTTGCACGATTCAACTACACATAGGTTTGGTAAACTTATGCCAGCGATGAACAAAATTCTATGTTGTATAAATTTATCGTTAACGAATTTAACTCGCAGACGGAGAGCCCAAGTCCGACAAAGTCTGGTGCTTCAAGTATATCTCCGCCACAAGGTTCAAGTCCCGAAGCACTCAGCCCCGCGGCCACCAGTCCATCAGAGGAGACTGCGCCAAGTGCTATAACCACAGAGGCAAACGGACTGGAAGGTTAGTATGACGTGTGTGCGCATGTGCACTGCCATGTTGTGCACACAGAGCAGGTCCAGATATCTGCGTAAATGATAAAGGCTCTGGAGCTGAGTGATACAAATGTCGTATTTAGCAAGTGATGAGTACACAAAAGTATATGATAATCAGGCCCTGGGATTGCCTCGACAGATCTGGTATTTTGATGGATCCGATGATTGATCCGTTATTTTTTGTAATTCATCTGCTAATTCTGACCATTGTCACAATGGTAAAGTTGATAATTTTTTGACAGGTTTAGTGCAAAAATAGAAATTTAATATTTTGCTCAAATATAACATGCAAAATTAGGGAAAGACTCGTTACATAATTATTCTAATCGGTTATTGTAGCTGAGAACGGAGCTCCAAAGTTCACGTCACCGCTACTACAACAGATGTTCAACAACAAGCTAAAGAAAGGGCCGGGGAGTCAGTCCGGGTCCTCGGAGGGAGGGTCACCGCCCCAGCAGCACAGCCCGACGGAGGGGAGGTCACCACCTCAACAGCACAGCCCCACGGATTTCAAGGAACCTCCCTCTGAACCAACAGCCGAAACACCTCAATCAGTAAGAGTTTGTCGTAAACATGTACAGTAGAATATATCTTGAGCCACACGTACAGTAGAATCTATCTTGAGCCATGCATGTACAATGTAACCTGTTCTGAGCAACACCTCACTTTTCCAATCCAAAAGTGTCGATAAAGGCAGGATGTCGCTCAAAACAGGGGCATTTAAACTGGTCTAAACTATGTTGCCTCTGTGGAAAAGGTGTCGTAAAAGACAAGATGTCGCTCAAAACAGGTTCTACTGTACGCCAATTTGTTACAATTAAGGTGCATAAAGGAAAACTGTGCCGAAGACAGGTGTCGCTCAAGACGGGTTTTAGTATGTTTACTGTGTTGAAACCAAGAATCTTTTTTCACAGATTGAAATAAATTCTTAATTATCTGTGTACTGCCGGATTAAGTGTTATGGGCTAAAAGAATAGTTGAATAATAAAATATCAAAATGGTACATTTTTCGTCGACATAAGGCTTTTTTTATTTGATTGTTTGGATTACATTTCCCGCCGCACTTTGAAATCAGGATTTAAAAAAAAAAAAAAATCATTTGAGGTTGAAACATGTTGCACACAGCAAGATTTTTCCATTGTAACGAGTTTCGTCATGAGACGACTGAGAAATATTAAATATTTTATCAATATTTATCAACAGTTTGGCGTTTTTGGGACCAAGTTCAATTTTTATTTTATTTTTTTTTCCGATTGCCGCACTTTAAAAATCCTGCCAGTGCAATGTAATCCAAATGGTTAAAAAAGAAAAGCCTAACAACATAGCATTACGTTACATTACAGGACGTTGAGCCTGAGCCAGCTGAACCTCTGATAGAAGCTGAACCTCAAGCTGAGCCTGAGTCTCCCCCGAGTGAGGCCGCCTCTCAGCCTGAAGCTGAAGCTGAGCCTCAGGAGAAGAAGGTATGGCGAATGTTGCTGTTTACAGTGTACAGCGAAGTAGTAACATTGCGAAAATATCTACTTGCCTTTCCACTGTTTTGTAGTGCAAATGGTGAAATCTCACGATATGGTACAAATTGCTCAAAATTGTCAGAAATACATGAATAATATGTATTTTGTATGACACGAAAGTTTAGGTGGTAGCTTTGTGTAGCTAGTAATTGAATTAAACACATTTTGTGTAAATCCGTCGATGCAAGAGAAACTTGGAAAAGTTTGATTAAATTTTACACAATGTACTGACGGAAAAGATTTGCAGTTTGATATTGTACGCTCTGTTACAAACACATTGAACTATTAGCATTACAAGGTTAGGCGCAACCATGGACAGGTTGTACAGTTAGCAGTTAGGATAGTTTCTTCGCACTAACACAAATGTAACTAAGAGCCTCAATATCCCTCGTCTTGTCTTGTTAATACGAAATACTCTAAACTGAAGCGACTGTTTTCAATGGTGCAAAGGCACATTCTTATTCTGTGGTAATCTGGCCGAGGTGTCCTTCAAAAACGGTCAGGGACTCCTGTCGCAATAACTCCGTCATGTGTTGCGCACAAGTAACTATTAAAATAGTTAAACTGTGTGACCAATGCTGTTTAAACACTTAAATAGTTCCTGGTTGCAGTTCAACTCTTTCAACAGGTCATCTTGCAAGGGATGCACAATAAACAAAAAATTGGAAAAGTATATAAACAGCGCACTTGATGATAGGACACAAATGATGTCATGTTTTGAATGACACTTTAGTCCAGATTGCTGTCGGAATAAGAATGAATTGGCTTTTATGATGAATTGCATGATGATTTGACCCCCAAACATGTTAACACTTATTCTCTCCACACGTTACTATTATACATGTAACCATAGCAATTAAGACAATTTGGATGTTTTTGTTTTATTCTAATGCTAACCACGCACACCAGGTGGCAGTGGTGGAGGGTGACTTAATGACGTCATCGTTTGCTGACGTCTCTGACTTGATGACGTCATCACAGGCTGATGACGCAGACATGTTGGGTCTCTCAGGAGGTAGCGTCACGGTAACCAAGGAAACAGTTACCATGGAAGGTGACGGCATGCCACAGGTGATGTCAATGTCTATGACGTCATCCTTGTATGGCGGTGACTTGGACCAACCGGATATGCAGGATCTTACGACGTCATCGACGGCCGACGTTGGAGATTTAATGACGTCATCGACTTCGGATGTTGGGGATCTGATGACGTCATCGATAGCAGACGCTTCAGACTTGATGACGTCATCGCATGCTGACGTCACTGACTTGATGACGTCATCACGTACTGATGATGTAGACATCCCTGTTCTGACTGCGAGTGCAATAGAACAGATCTCACATGGAGGAGTCGACATCAAAATGTTACAACCAGGATTACTGGGCCGCGATCAGGTAAATGGACTGGTACATGTCTGGTGAGGAGAGAGTGAGCGATAATAGGGAATCTTTAAGAAAATGGGTGATAATAGGGGTTGTAAAGGGTTTGGTGATGCATGTTGCATGTGTCAAATCGTTGTATTATTAGAAGCAGAGAGGCCTCAGGTGGGAGGTGTAATATTTTTCATCAGTGTTTACATTTCCCTCAGGTCTAGTCTAGATTCAGAGTTTTTGAGTTCAAGTGGCAGTCAGTGGTCGTCTTATTTTTCAGTCAAGTTTCTTTGTTGATTTTTTTCAAGTGTTTTTATTTAAAGAAAAGAGTGGGTTTTTATTTTTGTCTCAACTCTATTCCAGCTAAGTTTATAAAAAATCATGAATGGTTCAAGTTTCACATCCTACAGCAACTGTGCACACAGTTCTTCAGAAATTATGCCATCACATATCAATTTTATTATGTCAAGATCAATGTATTTGATTTTAGCCAACAGTTCACAAAGCAAAGTGTCTTCCTCAGCTCACCTGTTCAGAAGTAAATGATTCAACTTGAGAAATCCAAAAATATGTGTCAACTGGAAAGAAAAGAAAAGCTTCAACTTAAAAACTAAAATCACCAGCTGAGAAAATGGTGATAAAAGATTCTTTCAGCATACAGCAAAAACTTTAAGAAATGTTCTTATATGTTTTTGGTAATTGAACAAGGAGGATACATTTCATTGTCACCAGAAGGCTTACTTTGTTTCAGGCACATATTCAGGCAATCATTCATAATGTACAAAACAAGTCACACACAAAGCACACCTCTTCTTTCCCTGTCCTTATTTTAACTTGAACCATTGATGTGAACTAATAAGTGAGGGGCTTCTAAGGTCACAGCAGGCAGGCAGTCAGGGGTGTAGCGTGCATGGTACCCTCTGGTGCTTAAGGACTTCAATATATTTTGGTTTATCAGGTGGCAGCACTAGCAAGTCAGGATACCACAGAGGGCGGTATTAGAGAACCGGAAGTTCAAGACATTGAAAAGGAAGAACAAGAGGAAACGGAGGAAACTGTAGTAGAAATGATTGGAAAAGAAGATGAAAAGATCAAAGAAGAAATTCTCGAGGCTGAACTTGAAAAGACTCCGCAAGAACCTAAAGATGTGGAAAATGACAAGGAGGAAAGTGTGGAGGAAAAAGATTCAGGGGAGGAAGAGGAAATTAAACCAAGGGACCTGGAAATTGATCAGGATCTAGTTCAGGAGAAACATGTTGAGGAAGAGGTGGAGGAAAAGAAGACAGAAGAGCTAGAAAGGGAAGCCCAGGAACCAAAGCACGGAGAAGTTGGAGGTCTGATAGAGACTGTTAAAGAGGAAGTAGGAGAACTTATAAGACCCATGGATGACAGAATATCAAGTTCTGATGAGCCAGAAGAGAAACCGGAAGTTACAGAACAGGAAGTTCAGGCACCAAAAGCTGGAGAGGTTGGAGGTGTGATAGAGGTAGTCAAACAAGAAGTGAGAGAATTTGTACGATCCATGGATGACAGGATAGGAAGTTCTGATGAGGAGTTCGGTTCAGGAGATGAAAGTGGGAAAGGTATCAAGGGAAAGAAAGGCTTGAAGAAGAAATCAAGGGATGATAAACTAAAAGAAGCTATGCAACTTGGAATGGACATTAAGACAAGTATGGAGAAGGATGGACAGGAAATTCAAGCTCAGGTAGCTGAGACAGTAAGAGGAATGGATATCATAGAAAAAGTTGAAGTGGAGAAGGTCAGAACTGTGAAGGAAGTACCTGATGTAACGAGAGAACCTGAAACACTTGAAAAGGAACCTCAAATGGAAGAAACTGGGAAAAGTGAGCGACTTGAATCAGAGGAAGAAGACTTGAAAGAACAGCTAAAAGCTGAGGAGGAAAAAGAAGTTAAAATTACTCAAGTGGGAGATGTAATAACTGACAAGGAAGATGAGATAATTTCAAAGATTGAGGAGGGAGTTGAAGCTGAACCAGAATCAGAGGTTGAAAAGGGCACGTTAGAGTCGGAGCACGAGAAAGAAGTAAAGAATGAGGCGGAAGAAGTAGAGTCAGAACAAGAGGATGCCATAAAGGATCCTGAACAGGAAAAGGATGTCGCAGAAGTTCAAGATATGGAGGAAGTTGTAAAGAAGGATGAAGAAATAGTTGAGAGCAAGGAAAAAATGAGTGCCTCTGAAGATGAAGAAAAAGATGAAGATGAAGAAAAAGATGAATTAAAAGTATCAGCAGGCGAACTAACCAAAGAAAAAGATGAAGAAATATTGACTGAATCAGAAGAAGAATTATCTCAAAGAGAAGAACTGAAGAAATACACGAAGGAGGAAACCAAAGAGCCAGTTGAAAGCGGAAGTACAAGTGACGGAGAGCAGATCTCTCCTCTTGAGTCAGAAGAAGAGGTCCCCGAAGAGAAGAAACATGAAGTTGTTGGAATAGAGGCTGGAAAGGATGAACTCCAGGTTGATGTAGAGAATGCAAAGATCACGGCCGATGAGTTCACCCAAGATGCCGTCTCTGTTGAAGAATCAGTCGAAATCAGGAAGACACCAGAAGAAGAACCGGAAGTGGACGTTGAAGAAGAGGAATTAGTAGAAAAGGAGGTTCCACAGCCGGAAGTTACACACCAAGAAGCACAACAAACGGAAATTGAAGAAGAGGAGTTCGCCCCAGTCGATGACGAGGTAGGTGAAAATAAGGTTGATGAAGAGAATGCAGTAGAAGAAACTAAACTTACAGAATCTGATGCTAAAGAACTCTCGCTGATAGAGACTGTAGCAGAGACAGTAAAGGAAGTCTTCGGGGAAAAAGAAACTGCAGAGGAAGAAAAGGACGCTGAAAATGGATCAGAAGATGAGAAAATTACAACTAAAAGAGAGGATGAAGGACAAGTTTCTGAACCAGTTGAAACTCAGGAGACGAAAGATAAGGCTGATGATGAGGATGAAAATCACGAAGATGAAGAAGAAAAAGAAACTCAAGAAGCAGAATATCTGGCTGAAGATCACGAATCTTCCAGTGAAGAGCAGTCAGATGAAATTATAGATCATCTGGCTGCGAAAAAAGAGGCACTTGCTGGAAAAACCAGTCCAGCAGAAGAAGAACATGTTTCAGATACAGATGAGCCAGAAACAAAGGACTCGGATACTTTGGCAACAGAAAATGTAGATGATTTGGAAGCCCAGGTTAGTGAAGTCCTTGAACCCAGGGTCTTAGATGCACTGAAGGTCAAGAAAGCAGATCTTGAAGAGGCTGTAGGTACTCAAGTCTTAGAAGCAAAGGGTTCCGTTGCTATGGTAACCCAAGATGCAGAGGATCTGGAAGCTCAGTGTACAGAGGTCCTTGAACCCAGGGTCTTAGATGCCCTGATGGCAAAGCAAGCAGATCTTGAAGAGGCCTTAGGTGCTGAAGTTCTGGAAGCAAAGGGTTCCGTTACTATGGTAACCCAAGATGCAGAGGATCTGGAAGTCCAGGTAACAGAAGCCCTTGAACCCAGGGTCATAGATGCCCTGAAGGCAAAGAAGTCAGATCTTGAAGAGGCCTTAGGTGCTGAAGTCCTGAAAGCAAAGGGAGAATTGGAAGAGCCTGTAATAGCTACCACAGAGAATGTAGAGAAAGGATTGATAGTCGCAGAAGAGGTTGTGGAAGAACTGGAAGGTTCTTCTGAGAATGATGTTCTCAGTACATCTCAGAACACAGTAGAAGAACTAAGGCTTTCAACAGAACAGTTCAAGCTCTCTAGACAGGAAGAAGAACTGAAACTAGGCCGTGCTGAACCTAAGATTGATGATCTCAAAGGCTCTGAAGATAGCGAAGTCAAAGCAACTGAAGTTGAAGAAGAGGAACTTAAACTTCCTGGGGTAGAACTTCAGGTCTCAGGACAAGAAGAAGAAGAACTCAAATTGGAACTTGCGGAACCCAGAATTGATGCTCTCAAGGATTCAAAAGAGAAAACAGAGCATATTTCAAAAGAAACAAAACTTTCCAACAAAGAAGAACTCAAACTTGACCTACAAGAACCGAGAACTGATGATCTCAAGCAAGCGATTCGTGAACCAGATGACTCAGGTGCTGAAAAATCCGATACTTCTCTTGAGATACAAACTACCACCAAATCTGCCCAACTTGAAATTGAAGACACCAAGTTTTCACTCGATCCGAGCAATATTTCTGATTATCCCGGAGTCCGAACTCCCGAGTTCATCAAGGAAGAACTGGAAACTAAAGAGCAGTTTCAGGCTGAACTACACAAAGGTCTGGAGGAGCTCGGGGAGAGGACTAAAGAAGATGCTGAAGAGGTAAAGAAAATGTTCGAACAAGTTCCTGAGCCTCCAACTGGAAGGATTTCTCCTTATGAACAGAAAGAAAGTGATGAAAAGAAATCAGAGGTTGAGGGAAAAGTTGAAACGGAAAAAAGTTCTGATTCTGAGTCGGATTCTTCAAGTTCTGACGATGAAAAAGGCTCAGTGAAAGAGTTTAAAAAAGATGCCAAAAAGGCAAAGGCTTCTTCTAGTGACAGTTCGTCAGACGCAGACGCTGAAGAACAAGATGACGGCAAGCTCGAGACCAAAGACCGCGAGAAGAAGCTGAAGAAGAAAGCAAGTAAGAGTTCTTCGTCCAGTTCAAGCTCTTCTGACTCTGAAGATGAATCAGTGCCCAAGAGAAAGAGGAAACATTCAGACCGGAAGTACAAGAAGGGTTCCTCCTCTTCCTCCAGTTCTGGTTCCTCTGATGCAGAGAAGAAAATAAAAGACGATGTCAAAGGAAAGAAGATTTCAGATAAAAGTTCTTCAGATTCAATTTCAGATGGTGAACACAAAAAGATGAAAGATGACTCAGATCAAAAGGAGAAAATGATCAAGACTGAAAAGGATTCCTCCTCAAGTTCAAGTTCAGATTCTGAGGAAGAAAAGGTTAAATCAGACAGAACAAAGAAGGAAAAGAAAACATCTGACAAATGCTCTTCTTCAAGTTCCAGTTCCTCTGAATCAGATGCTGAGGATAAAACACAAGACAAGAAACAAAAGGATAAGTCATCTTCCTCCTCCAGTGAGGAAGAACAAGGTGACCCGGAGAAGTCCAAGAGCTCTGTAAAATCAGGTCAAGATTCAGAACCAGAAATGGAGCATGCTGTTGAAGCAGAAAAGGCCGGAGCACTGATAGTAGGATCTGTATCTCAAATCAAAAATGACACTGAAAAACCCGAACACGACATGAAAATATCCGAACCCGACGCGGACATACCCGAACATGACGCACAAACGACTTCCGTTAAGGATGAAGACGAGGCGCTAGATTTCGACCACCAGGGGGCTGCTGGTGGTGTTTCGCAGCCGGAAGTTGACCCAGCACATGACGAATCAGGTGATTTCCTTCCAGATGAGATTAAAGCGGAATGTGATGAGAGCAGCAGCAGTGATAACGAAACTATGCCACAACTTGAGTCTGCTACACTTGAGAGGGAACCAGGCAAAGAGGAGGAAGCTCTGGAAACCAGTCAAGCTATGGAGGAGACTGGTGAACCAGACAAATTAGAAACCAGTCTGGAACAGCAGACTGGTGCCCTGGTTGAACATGAAACTCTGGTAACCAGTCAGATGAAGGAGGTGACTGGCGAACCAGGCAAATTGGATCAAGAACCCAGTCTACAGCGGGAACCTGGTGAAGCTGTGCCCCAGGTTCCAGTCAAACTGGATTCTTCAGCCAAGGAAACGAGTCAAGAAGGAGAGGAGCCTAATAAGGTAGAACCAGTGGCTCCCTCTTACATGTGATGCAGTCACGTCCGGCTACGCTTGCTTCTTGCTTTCTTGCTTCTATTTTTTGACACCTGATGATAATTATTGAACCAACACATTATTTCATTCATCACAAATGTAGAGAGCACTGTGGCATCAAGGGAATTGAACTCAAGTATGTTTCCTTGGATACCAAAATGGCTGACTTCCTTTACCCATGATGCCATTGTTCTGTTCTCTGGTCACAATTCACCAAATCTTTGATTATATTATGCTTCATGTTCTCATGTCGTCTAGAGTTGTGTCAATATGTGTGTTGATAAGGGATAATGTCTCCCAAAGATAGAATCAAACAATGTAAAAAAAATTCTTAGTTCTTTGTTTAACACAGAATTTTGTATTTGAATGAAAAGGCCAAAAGCCAGACAGTTAAACAAAGAATTAACTTGGCCAACCTAGCATAGAAACCTTTGGTTAGAACTACTTAGTAAAAGTTAACTAGTTAACATTTGATCTGGAATTTTAGATACATATTGCACTGTGCACTAGTAAACTAGTTGAATATCAATTTATATTTTGATTGTTTACTAGTTATCTATTATTGAGCAGTTGCAATCACGGGTAGAGGTAGTCCCATGTTGTTAGGTAGTTATTTAAAAAAAAAGAAGAAAACAGCAGTTCAGGTGAGAGTTCAGGTATGGTTTATTGTCATGTCTATGTTTTTCATATTTCCTCCTGTTATTTTCATTGTTTCATGATGTAAATGTTCTGTAAGATGTGATGACAAGGTCCTCCTTTTCCCAAGGTCTTTCGAAGATCAATAGTATTTTTGTGATGGGCAGTTAAAAACCGATATTATTTCTAAGTGAATTATTTAGTCAACTGATTTTGCTAAACTGAAATTTGAACTTTTGTCATTAAAAAATAAAGATCTTTATTTAGATTGCCAAAAATGATTTTGTATCATGCCATTTATAATTTCTAAAAACAATCTATGATGATTCTATTTTGAATTGAATTGACTCTTTTAAGATATGAAATGTACTTGCCAGCAATATCAATGATAATGCTTTAGCCATAGCTTTAACCAGGCTATATTACTAATTAATCAATCCGATTAAGCCGATTAACATGTTTTACAGTAACATGCATGTTTATTATTATCCTTGCTATTATTAACCCCTATTAACCCTTTAGATTTAGTCCCAGTTTATCATTAACCCCAACAGGTTTAGTTTCGCACCTTTTAGAACTTTAAAAATGATGTAAATTTTGCCGTAAGCAACAGATCATGTTTCTAATGGCGCATTTGATGGCGTTATGGCGTAAGATGTTGATAGCATCCAGTGCGCTGTACTGTCGTGGACTTTTCAGTCAAGGAACTTTCAGAGCATTTTCGGACTTTCAAGAAATTTGTTTCTAACCAACAAATTTTGTTGTAAACAATGGAATTTGGATGGGAAAACAAAAACGTTTTAAATTAAAATTAGGGTTTCAAAAGAAGAAAATGTTAAAGCTCAAATTTTCACGTTTCATAACCATAAAAAAACCCTAAAATTTTAAAAGAATGTATTTGGTGCTGTTATGACGCCGTCTAAGTAACGCCATGACGCCATGTATTTGACGCCACCAATGTAATGCCGCCGCTCCACGCCAGCAAGCAAAACGAACATAATTGTAGCTTGGGAAAAAGACAGTTTTATCCGTTTCATCCACAATTCACACATTTTTTTGTCAAATATTTACTTAACTTTTTAAATTTCAGATTTCGTGATTGCTTTTATTAAATTTTTTTTTTTCATTCATTCTCCATCTATTGTTTTTTTGTTTTGTTTTTGATTACAGAAATATTTTTGGCAGAGATTTAGGTTACATGTTCAAACTAAAAATTTCCACTTTAATTTATGATTGCCTTTTTGACCAATCACAGGAAGAGGAATCTTCAAGTGAAGAGTCATCACCGCGGGAACCAGTCGAGGATTCACCCAGGGAACCAGTCGAGTCAGAATCTGATTCTAGTCAACCATCTCCGCGTCAGGTAAGAAACGTTACTATTTCTACGACACATTCAGCTTTAACTAATTATAAAGTGAGGTTCAGCTTAATTATGACGTCACATTTTCACGTTTACGTAACCGTAAAGGTTTGTGCATACAAGGCATTAAAGCTTATGACATTAAAATGGTAGATTTAGGTACTAGTGAAAGAGCAGAAAAGTGGCGTTTCCATTAGTGGCACAAGTGTGTATGGTTATAAAATCACACTATTTGATGTACAAATTGTATTGCATTGTACACTTTATGATTACAGGATGATTCGTCGAGCGCTGAGCCCACGGCGCCGGAGGGAGGAGTGAGCCGAGAGAGCAGCTCAGTATCCGGCGGGACCGTGGAGGAGAGGATCGAGGGAGAGGTCCCCAGTTCTGGTGCGCATTTTACCAACTTTCAGAGCTGGTAGGGGAGGGGGTGTGCAAACTGTCACAGGTTCTTTCTCCAAGACCAGTGTACAAACCCTCGCAGCATTTGCACAATATTAGCTTTGAAAGGGTGTTAGGGTCAAGCTACCATGCAGCTTTATCAAATTCAAACCTTTATTAAGAGAAAAGTTTTCAACATTTTAGGGACTTTAAGGGATTTATAACCTTCCGTGCTAAGTGCGCACACTGTTGCACAAGTGATACGGTTTTACACTTTCACTTAACTTTCAGAAAAGTTGATGCCATTTCTTCAGCGTCGGGCTCATATGCTTAACATTACAGCGTTAGGGTTGATGCATTAAGGTTTATGAAAATGCAATGTCCGATATGACGTAACGTAGCAACGCCTTGCTTTCCTCCTGTAGGTGAGGATGTGGACAGCCCACGTGACGTTATGCTCGACCTATCAGCGAGCCAGAAGTCATCCGGGTTCGAGTTTGATGACGATGATGACGAGGCGGAGAGGAAGGGGGCGCCACAAACCGATGAACAGGTACGAGCATGCGCACACCATGTCCTTTTAGAACAAATCTATGGAGACTTTTAGATTGATGTTGACGTGAATTCATAGGTGGCAAAAAATTGTACGATTTAGTGGTGATATAAGTTTCTGATGGCAAAATACAGTGCACCAGTCAGGAATTCAGTGGCGGATCCAGGATTTCTCGTAGGGGGAGGGGGGTGCCAACCTTGGGGTACCCCAATTGTTACACAAAAAATCCCCAAAAACTGCATGACAATGGAGAAATTTTGGGCCGGGGGGGGTGCACGCCTCTCGCCCCCCCTAGACCCGCCAATGGGAATTCCAAAACAACATGCCATCGCATACAGGGTCTACGCAGACAGTGAAAAGCATGTGTGCATACTGTTACCAACTTGCTGGAATAAGCCCAGTCAAATCACTTGACCTCTTCAGAAACTTGTACCGCCATTGACATTTATGTACATGTCAAGGTCAAGCCAAAAATTTTCAGTGTCTCATGGACTGTTCTCCATGTTTGGTGCTTTCCAATATCTCGTCCGAAACGATCAGAAAACGACAAAAGAATTCTGTAAAATAGCATTGCTTTGTGAAAGCGAATTGTTTTACTCAACAATACTAATCTATTGGTCTCCATGAACTCGCCAAGTTTTGTTACAATTTAAGGTAGATAAAATATTAATTCATGTTCATACTTAATTAACTTATAAACACTAATACACTGTTAGTGCAAGATACTAATCACAACTCACAACTCTGAGACGTCATAGCTTACGTAATCATCTCGTTTGTGACGTCATAACTTACGTAATGATCCCATGTTGTTTACATTGTTACCATGGTAATGCGACAAGACAACAGTAAGGTTGATTGATTCTGTTAGATAAATAACTTTTCCATGAAGTAATTTCTTTGCTCTGAGAAAGATTATTAAACCCCCTTCTCCCCTGGGTCTGTAAGGGGAAAGGGGTTTAAGGGATTCTAGTGGTCGTAAATCCTTTAGCCGTTCTCTCCATAAGGCATCTTGGGGATGACCCTTCCTAAATGGAAGTATCGAGGGCACCAGTCCAGTTCCGATATGGGAGCAGAGCTCGCAGTATCGGAGTATTTACAGTAACAACTGCTGGCAGGGCAAGACCAGGAGCCTTGTTGGCACAGGCTAGTTCGTGTAACCCTCCAACAACATCCTCTTTGCTCAATTTATAAATGATTTTCTCCCAACATTTTTAATCGTTTGCATGGCCCCCGTACCCCGCGCCTTTCACATAGACTTGGTATTTTAGACTTACTTTGTTATATTGTAATTAGCTTGTGGAGAGTTTTGTTAGTTGCACTTTTCGTCAGTGTTTATATGATTGCACGTGTACACACTTAGATCTACACGTTTTAGAATCTGCGGGCACGTTTTATATTATACAGACACGTTAAAGTGACATTTTATTCAAGTTTAAGTTACATGTTGTTTTGTTTCATTGTGCATCAAAACACGATGCCTAAGACAAGGTTTAATGCCAGCGGAGAACTCGCCCAATCTTGGTGTGAGCCATGACATTGAGGTGAATGAAGCAAGACAGTCTGCATGCCACTTGCGGCTGACACACTTACATCTGTCATGCCCTCCTTCACTTGTACCAATTTTACACCTTTGTGTTGTGAGGCTGAGAATTGCCTTAAGTTGATTAGATTCCTCTCGGACGTAGTTTCTGTATTTCTAGGTGAATTCATCTCAATCCGATAGATGTATTAC
>JBCAUI010038672.1:0-21064 GCA_038406195.1 Haplosyllis anthogorgicola | reverse complement strand
GTGGCGGATCCAGGATTTCTCGTAGGGGGGGCGCCAACCTTGGGGCGCCCCAATTTTTACCCGATTTTAGTGCAAAATTCCCCAAAAACTGCATGAAAATGAAGAAATTTTGGCCCATAGGGGGGGGAGGCGCCCCCTAGATCCGCCAATGTATGTGAATGAAAAGCAAAACCTTCTTACAGTGTCTAGACAGTCTAGCGCATCGGAATCGCCAGGTTAGAGCAATGGATGTTGTAAACTAAGTGTTGTTATTGTCACTTCACCATCACTTACTTCTGTATGTTATAATTGTGGCATTAGCTGCATCTGACTAAGACATCCACCCAAAGCACGGTACTGTCACCAAGGACAAAGAATACTTTAATTATCAGCGCAAAATGCAATTGAACACAAGTGCTCAATAGAATAAAGATAAATCACTTAACATTAGAAACTGTGCAGTGCTGGTACGTTTTGAGAGGTCGTGTAGATGAAATATTGTGTATGTTAAAAATTATTTTGTCGTGATAAAATCCATGTGTTGCAAAATAGAAGTAAGATTAAAGTTTAACATTGAATATACTGAGCTGAATTGTTCATTCTGAAGTGATCACATTTTACACTTAAAAACAAGAGCACTGCAAATAGCACCATATTCACTCACGCACATGTTTTACCGAAGAAAGTTTGTTCGACGTCTGACAAATAGAAAAAATATCACATGCAAAAGCAGGAATGTATATTTGAATTTTGAAAGTAGAATATTTCTTGAATGTAATGCTTGTACCTGCAATTTAGAGAAACTAATGCGATCCATGAGTGTGGGCAGCAGGAAGGACAGCACCAAAGAACGAAAACTCAGCAGAGTGCAATCCCTGCAAAGGAGCATATCCGGAACCAGTAGCCCTGATGTAAAGAAACTCTTATTCTTATTCATCGTAAAGTTGTCAGAACCCGTCGATTTCAACTGATGAAACATCTTCAAGTGCAGGAGATGGTTGAAACCACTCCGTTTTCTAAAAATACACATATTTAATCTATATATTTAATCTAAATATTTATCTATAGTTTTGTAGCTTTCTAGATATTTGAAATTATGCGTAGATACATTCACTAATTATTACAAAGGTCTCGTTGGAAGCTATGATGATAACATTGTGGAATGTTTACACTTAAAATTCTTAGAGCATAGTTCAGTAGGATACAAATTTCGTAAAGGTACTGATTTCGGGCCTTATGTTGCAGTACTAACAAAAGACCTTGGTTTCATTGCAGGAGGGTGAAGAGGCCGAACCTCAGGGAGACCTGAAGCGAGTGATGAGGATGAACGGACCTGAATGGGGCTACATACTATTGGGATGTATCAGTGCGATGGCTAATGGTTCCGTTCAACCCGTTATGGCTATTCTCTTCTCAGAGATGCTCGGGGTAAAATCGCACAATCACTGTTTTATTAAACATAAGTCCGAATGTCTAGTTATTTTTCAAATTTTTTAAAATCTTAATCACCAGGTCTTGATATGTATTAAATTATACCTATTATGCACATTTAATCGTATAACCGCAAGTTGTATTTTACGCAAAGCCGTATTCGTATTTTATTTGCCTAGAAAGGACTAACTAAAACTAAAACTGAAACTAAAACTAAGTACTGGCTATGTACTGGTGTTTTAAGTAGACGAATATTAATTATTTTATCAATAGAAGTATACAATTCTTACCCACTTAACAAATTTGCCTAATTAGGCAAGCAAAATAAGTAAGAAATCCCTCGATTGTTACAGAAGCCAAAATAAACTGTCTCTTAAAATTTTACTTTAACCATGGCAGAAAGATCAGGCTTATGTATGTGATAATTAGTTATCTTTAGGTACACTTTTACTGATTTACGTTTGATAAATTACGACTGAAAATGTTTCTTATTGCCAGGTTTTCTCTATCCTGGATCCTGAGGAACAAGAAGAAGAAGCGAATTTCTATTCTTTGTTGTTCATAGCTCTAGCCGTAGGTTCTGGACTTGCTAACTTCCTTCAGGTAAGAAGTCTGTGGTGACATTGTCATTAAGCATTGGATGAATTTATCATACGCAATGAGGTTTTTTCTTATTTCAATCTCTACCAAATATACCTAATTTTTCCAGACACAAGAACTATCTGATTTTTAAACTGTTTTTCATTTCAAGACGATTTTAGTTTAAATGTATGTCATTTAAATGCCAATAATTTCAGTCCAAGGATGGGATGTTGCTCAACACTTAATTCAGTCCTTGTGCCAAAAAAATTACCAAGAGGCTTATATTTAAATTGATTGCAATATAAACACAAAAGGTCAGTAATAGAGGAGGTCAATTGATATGTCTGGAAATTTGGTAGATTTGGTAGATTAGGTAAACGAAATTAATAAGAAAAATCCAGAATGCTTCGTTGTGGGGTGAGAAGCAATTTACGCTCGGTCTTGGAGTGAAAAGTACCTCTTGAAATTGTATTGTTCACATTATGAAATGCAGTCCCTAAGCTGATGTCTCTACTTCGATGTTCTTCTTTCTGGTGATCCATACTTTTAACCTAAGCATGGTTACACCATGGTACTGTGCTTGAGGGTACCAGAAAATGGGTACCAGAAAATTGTTGATTATCCTTGAAGGCCAAAAAAGAAGTTTGCAGATCATTTTCACGGCTATTCCGGTTGCAGCACTCAGACAGTCTGCTTGTAGAAATTTATCAACTGATCTAAACTAAACTGATACGTGATATGCAGGAAAGCTGGAAATTGCATATTCCATACAAATTTCCAAATCCTACACCACAAATCTAATAGACTTTTCATTGAACTAATGAATGTATAACAATGCAAAAGCCATGGTTTTTCAGCTAAGGATAAAATTTCCTTTACATCCTTCTTATAACTTGGTTCTTTTTCGACATTTCATTAAGTTTGACGAATCTTGTATTTACAGAATGTAGCCTTTGCCACATCTGGTGAAAACCTCACGATGAGAATAAGACAACTTTCATTCAAAGCGATGCTTAGACAAGACATTGGATACTTTGATGAACATAAAAACAACACGGGAGCCTTGTGTACGAGGCTGTCTACGGAGGCTTCGTCTGTACAAGGGGTATGTAGACTAACGTCAATTTCCACAAACCTACCAGGTCGCCGAGTCTACGGTAGATTTCATGTATGATGATGGAAAAATAAGTAAAGTATTAGACTCAAAATTAGATTGAAAAGAAATGGGAAAAATATGTAGTTATTTCAAAATGTTCATTTCTATTATGCATAATCTATTAATCTATCTGCACAATTGCTACAGAAATAATCTAAAAAGAAATCAAAAGGGATATTTATAAAATGTGCTTAATTTACCCTTAATTTGTGTTATTGCAGGCTTCGGGCGTGCGACTTGGCATGATTTTCCAGGCTTCGGCCAGTATTATCGCAGGACTGATAATCGGGTTTATCTACTCATGGCAACTTTCTTTGCTGATTTGTGCAGTTGCACCACTGATGGCCATTTCTGGTTTCATAGAGATGAGAATCGTGATGGGAGTTTCGGCAAAAGACAAGGAAGCTCTGAATGCTGCTGGAAAGGTTCATACGAACATCTTGACACACTTTTCGTGATATAAATTTGATTTCCCCCTCTTTGCTCTATCAATCAGTTCGTGAAATTACTGTAAAAAATGTAGAGCACCACAACCAATGAAATTGAATGAACTCAACATGAAATTCAATTCTTGCGGGACGCTAAACTTTTAATATTAACTTCATGATCTGCTCTGCCTATCCCCGTATCACATAGACGAGTTACTTTCATTGTTTTTACATCTGGATTTTTACATTGAACCAGCTGGATTCAGTTACAGAAAATGCTGACGCTCTTGTATGTTACAGGTGGCAATAGAAAGTATAGAGAACATGAGGACAGTTGCATCTCTAACCAAGGAAGAGAAATTTCACCAAGATTATTGTCTCCTCACATTGCAACCGTATCAGTAAGTTTTACAGCATATTGGAAACTGAACAGCTCAAAATGTGCAAGAGAATTAAATTCCGTGTGCTAAACTATATTATGGTGATATCGTAACACAGAAAAGATTATACATAATTGAAGGGAACTTGTTGTTAAATGTGCTGCTAAATCATGGTTACAACATAAATGCTAAAACCCCCAATTTGCTAGCACAGCACAAGAATTGCACTAGTTGTCGTGGAACCTTTAAGCTCTATTTGGAATTTCTTAAACTGAATATTTTTGCCCTGAACTTTATACAACATCTATTTTCAGACAAAACATCAGGAGTTCGTTCATGAGAGGATTCGCCTTCGGTTTCTCTCAGTCTCTGATATTCTTCGCCATGGCAGGAATATTCCGATACGGCGCTCAGCTTGTCATAGATGGAGACCTCGATTATGAGAGCATGTTCAAGTTTGTATTTATTTTTTATTTATTCGCTGCTTAATCGGTGCTTATAGTTACTGTCAGTTATGGAACAAGTCAACGCCTTTCACCGTAAACACTACTGTTCACGACTCAAGCATGATGAAGCATTCAGTTATGGAATGCATTTTGAGAAGTCGCAGTGCTGTGATGTCGATAACATTTTTAATTTCAATTCTGTCTGTTCAAATTTAGTTTTTACAGACACATCAACTTTATTACGGTCCATCTTTCAGGGTATTTTCGGCTATAGTGTTCAGCGCGCAGGCGGTGGGCCAGGCGGGATCCTTCGCCCCAGACTACGGCAAAGCGAAAACTGCCGCTGGCCACATATTCGCGCTGCTCGACCGAGAACCTCCGATCGACGTCTACTCGGACGAGGGAAGAAAAATGGTGCGTTATCCACCTCCGAGAATCCTTAAAAAGGACAACACTTCAAATTTAACGCATCCAATTCAAAGAAATTAATGCATTAAGTGTCACGTTATGTTGGTTTATTACTTAACGCCACTCTTTTGGCATCAAGTAATGAACCAACATAAAGCATAACGCGACTTTAACGAATAACTTGCACTGCCGTTAAAGTTTATGAAAATGAAGCTATGAAGCTATTTCCGCGTCAGTGTAAAAATCTAAAATCTAAAATCTTTGGGTCTCAGAGGACGTACATCTTTGACTATGGTTGAAATGGCAATTGCTGCTTCGTGGAGGTAAAATGTAAAATTTTTGATGCGATATTTTCCGAAAACATGGGCAAAGTCGGTGCACGATCTGTTCAGACTTGCATTCTTACACTAGAGGCAGCAATTGTCCCTTTGTGTAATATTTTAATTTTATTATGTTACAATTAAACACAGTGCCTGGACAAAAGAAGAAGAAGAACAACAAAAGCAAAACAAAACAACAAAAACAACAAATAGCAGCTAATACAATGCAAGTTACTTCTTAATTTTTTATGTAACGTTTCTTGCGCTTTTATTAGGACCATGTTACTGGCAAAATTACATTCAACAACACGTACTTCAACTACCCGACCCGACCCACCGTGCCAGTTCTCCAGGGGCTGGATGTTAGTGTCAAACCGGGACAGATGCTCGCTCTAGTCGGGTCCTCCGGCTGCGGCAAGAGTACAACCATACAACTTATACAGAGATTCTACGATCCACTCAAAGGAATTGTGGTAAGCTATTTCTTGGTGTCAAGCAACCACGTACAGTCCATCATGTTAGAATACATTTACAAATAATAATAATAAATACGCCAACAAAAGAATATTAAAATGGAAGAAATCTTCACTTTATAATTAAAGCTGAATTTCATGCCCAGGAGATCGTTCAATACAGGAATTTACGTTGTGCTTGTCATAGCAAGAAATATTTTAATCTAGCCATACTTACTGGAAGGATCTGCACATAACCAGGTGCTACCTTAATCAGTGGTCGTGTACCTGCAGTGATCATCACAATCTCCTTCACCTGTAATATGTTCCCTTGAAAACGCACGTTGCAATGATAGTAATTCTTCATACTGATCTGAAAACTGCTTTCTCTGTAGTTACTGGATGGGCAGGACATATCACAGTTGAATCTGTCTTGGTTCAGAGAGCAGATGGGGATCGTTTCGCAAGAACCCGTGCTGTTCGACACGACCATCGCTGAGAACATCGCTTACGGCGACAACAGTCGTAAAGTCGGCATGGATGAGATTATCCGAGCCGCTAGGGAAGCCAACATACACGAGTTCATTTCCACGCTGCCTGACGTAAGTTTACAACCTCCGAAATTGTACAATTATTAACCAGTAGAATATTTCCCTATTATTTCGACTGGCCAAATTGGTTCCGTCGACTCTACCGGTCCTATTGAAAAAGGTACCAAACTTTGAGTTACGATACGTCTGTTACTTTGCAAGTCGCAAACTGATAGGAAAATCTTGTACTGAACTGTAACCTGTTAGTGGATATTCATGACTTTGAGGACCATTTGATATTTGAATAGGTTAAACTCACGATCTCTATTTTAATTTGGAACTAACTGAAATAACACATGAATTCTACGTCAATTTCTTCTTATTTCTAAATTTACATAATTTTTTATATCGTGGCTTGTTATGTTTTTTGGTCACACCCCATTTTTGTAGTTCGCTTGTACATTCCACTGTAACAGTAACCATATCAAATTAACACCATTCTGTTTTCTCTCCCTTGCTCCTGACTGAATCAATGTAAGTGCCTCCATACACAGAGAAGTGGAACACAATAGAACACATTTCACAACAACAACAAAATCATCATAGCAGTCAAAAGTAATCGCTGGAAAGTTTTGATCATTCATCTAAAAGGAGAGAAATTTTCACCAACCAAAACTAAAGTTTCTATGGTGTACTTTCGACAGGGATACGAGACAAACGTGGGTGAGAAGGGTGCGCAGCTGAGCGGAGGACAGAAGCAGAGAGTCGCCATAGCCAGAGCTCTCGTCCGGAACCCAAAGATCCTACTACTCGACGAGGCGACGTCCGCCCTCGATACGGAGAGTGAAAAGGTAAATTTGTCTTTTTCTTACCTCTTCCTCAGCAATAGATATTAAGGTGTTAGCAAGTCTAGTAGCTAGACTGTGCGCATGTGTTGCGATATTTCTTCGTGTTTAAGAGCTGCTGGAAAACACTAGGATATAGCACAACATATCGAGAAAAATATAGCCTTACGTAGCTAACTAACAATCAACATTAATTCCGTAATGCGGTTCAAACCAAACTTTAAGAGTTGAAAAATTAATATAGGTAAACAGATGTAACGTCACACATATCTATCTGTCCCTGCATGCTTTGTGTTCTGGTCTGAATGCCTTCGACCAGTGCGTTCACGAGTCTCTGTTCCCCCGTTTCTGTCTTTTCTCCCTCTCTTTATCTTTCCCACAACATTTATTTAGCTGGAATATTGTATACTTTGTAGGTTGTGCAAGAAGCTTTGGAAAAAGCCCAGAAGGGTAGAACTAGTATAGTGATAGCACATAGACTTTCCACCGTAAGGAATGCTGACTGTATAGCAGTCATACACAGAGGCAAACTAGCGGAGATAGGAACCCATAATGAACTGATGGAACTGAGAGAAAGATATTACAGACTTAATAATACGCAAATGAAAAAGTGACCGTAATATATTATGATTAGATTATGTATTGTAGATCTATATTACTTTTGTACAGACATGTTTTGATATTTTATTGATGTATTACGTACTTTAAGCTGTATTTGTCTGAATGATAGTGCATGCACTGTTCACTTCTGCACCTTAGTAAACGAGAGATTGAAACCAGAAATACCATTCAATTAAAATGGCAGTGCTTGTAAAGTATGAGCCATTCAGTCCCATTGTGTAAAAGGTACTTTCACCCAGACTAGGGGTAATGTTTTTCACCAAAAACCCACACACACTCTATACTGCAAAATCCTTAGAGATGAGCCATAATTTGTGTATGCACTATGATTCAGACAAATACGGTACCGTTTTATTTTATCCTTGGAGGCTTGTGATACTGAGCGTGTACCTATCCTAGATCGTCATGGTTTGGAAAACCATAGACTAACCGTAAATATGAATTAGTAACTTGAATAATCACCAAGTAAATGGTCCCTCGGCAGCTGTGATGGCTGGACAAGCTGTTGATATTGGTAGCTGTCACTTCGCAATGGCGTGGTCAAATACCGTAAAGTGGTATGCATTTCTTGTCATCGTTTTTTTATTACAATGGCATGCCATTTTACGGTAACTTACCTTTAGTAAAATATCGAATTAGTTCGAGTGATAGGTATCAAGTTATTAAAAAAAGCCAATGAGACATCACGTTTATTATCAAAATAATCGAGCCATTCTTACACAAGAGGGAGGCTTTTCCCTCGAATTGATCAGATGTGTTAACATAATCAAACAATAATTTTTCAATCAATTTTGGATATTCATATCTATTGAAAACATGTTTACGTATTCTCATATTTCATGCACTCTGAAGCGATTGTATGTGATATTATAATTAGTTATGATAATGTGCATGTGCATACCGGAGATTGAGTGAGAAATGACCATTTTGGCATTCTAACTTTGGCACCAAGTAAAAGATCATGGGCTAATAAATGAGAATAACCCTGCTAAAATTAAAGATGAAAGAATAGATATAGTCACGAAATTGTGACCAAGACTGAGTTACCAGCATTGCATGTTTCATTTGGGGATATGAAAACAGCTTATTTCATCTTTAAGTATTTTATTGTTGTGAGATAGGTTCCTGTTGAACTCAGATTGCAATCCAAGCAATAATTAAGCCTAATTTTAACTGTACAGGAAGATTTTTTAAGTAAGGTATTGTAGCATGTGTATGATGTAGAGGAAAATTTGCACAAAGGAACCTGTTGAATTGAATGCATCTAGCCTTTTAGAATAGCTGTGAAAAAATCGTGTTTATTTAGACCATGGTCTTAACAATGAAAAATTTCTCATTGTTTAGACCATGGTCTTTTATTTGGGTGGTCTTAAAATCGAGAATCTCCGTACAAATATTTTTGAAGTGTCTGTCTCTATCTTCGGTTTGTATTGTAAAGTTACTTGACCAGAATGCATATAAAATACATCAGTACTTTTATTTATGATAACCAAGACTACATTTGAGTTAATATCATTTTAAGATAGTATCCTTTACACTTTCTTAAACTATCATGAAAGAAAATGAATGCTATAAAATAGTTACCCTTCGAGTCGCTACAGATAATTTTAATTGCGTGGCGGAATTATTGTTTATTCTGTATAAGAATTGTGAAAGAACTGTAATAAATTAAACCATAATGTAAATGTTCCATTCGATTAATAACAGTAAGAAATATTTGATACACGTAAGCGTACTGAATCATTCAGACGGGCACTTAGAGTTAATTCTATCCGCATTTAGACTATTGTTATAAAACATCAATAGCCCTTTTTAGATCCTAAGATGAAATCAGTGCTCTTACAAAGAATCTTATTATCCTCATATGGACAATGTATTGAGATCGATATATACCCTTGATACTTGTGTTACAGAGCTGGATTGAATTCTATAGAGGTTGGATACAAGTATCAAACATCAATAAAAGTTTTGTTAGGCACTGAGAATGGTATCCTGATGCTTAGGTAATGTGGTTTTGAAAATTCATACAAATGTTTAAATTATGTTAGCTGTGAAAACTGAACTGAATAATTTATTTTGGTGGAGAAAAAATTACTTATCACAGATACCCCAAAAAAAGATGAAAGAAATTAATTTGTTTTATCGTACAGTTCAGTTGGTTTGCTTATTACTTCGCGACAAGTTTATGAAATGGGGAAAAACATTCAGAAAGAGATATTTATAAATATCACATTTAGATATGATAAGTTCAGTTCCAATATCCATAACGATATCAGTCAAATATAAATTAAATGCTAACACATGTTAACTGCGGAAAAATGTTACAAAGTGATATGACGTAGGACATCAATTAACACATCAAAACGGTATATATGATCTTGTAATTATTCGGGAGAAACGAAATACGAATCACTAAAGAAAGATCTTCGAAAGAATTATATGTAAATGATAAAATTCTCTGTGCTAAAAAATCCTGTGGAGTTTTTGAAAAGCATTCAACTACAACCTACTTGGAAAATTATCGAGAAACATGAAAACATTTATTTATTGTGTAAATTTTATCATGGTATCCCTGTTGTTATTTCCATTGAGTTATTTAGATATTAGATTTTCAAGCGGTTCCCCAATAATGTAAATGATCTCTTCTTCAGAGACATAGGGAGAGAACTCAGCTTCACCTGCAAAAATCAATCCACCAATTTACAAGATATACAGACCAACTTGGACAGAGAGGAAGAAGAAATTGAAGAGACGAAATTAGTGCCTGTTAACAACACTTAATATCCTGTTAATTACATACCTGGAATGGACATCAAGATGTACGACCAAAAAATGGGATGTCCACACGGGGACTTGCTTACTGGACACCAAGGTGAGTTTTAAATTTGTTCATATTTTTTAAATATCAGAGTTTTAATGTCTATTTTTGTAATGTATAATATATCAGGTTGTACTGCTTATTTCACGTGTTTTGCTGAACTTGTGGTCTGTCATTTATACGGAATGTATGCAATCAAAGGCAAAATTTTAAAGTGGAAAATGTGTTACCTTATGTCGGTTAAGTTTCTAGTTTAACTCTACAATAGGAGTCCAGGACTTTTATCATTCTGTATTCAGTATAACCTTGGAAAATCTTGAAAACAGTAAAGATTACGAAAAAAGGACAATGTATTAAAAGCTTAAGTCATCGAAAAGAATTCTTCAAAATTTAAACTAGTGGTCTTGAACCCTATCTGAATTTTTGGCCTTTAATTTCTCATGAGATTTGGCGTGATTTCGGTTGTAAAAAATCTTATTTCCCTTGCGATTATGTATCTCCTATTGATACGTGTATCGTGATACAGCATGAAATGGTCGGATCATGAAAGATTTATTACATTGAAACAACTCTAGTTTTCTCAGTTGAGAAACGGCTCAAACTGTTTCCACTTGTAGTAATTTAATTTATATGAGAGTTATTTTATTTTGTCGGAAATAAAAAGTAATGCTGTAGATCAGCACAAAAACGTTTCAAAGCAGGAATACCTCCTTGATGCCACCATGTGGCAAGCCGCAAGTTCAATGTCAGTTTGCATTCCTATGATATTACTAAATATTTAAACCTGGTATGAACATGTTGATCAGAGGCTTATTATGGTGCTTTTTGTCACCACCCAGGGTACAATCAATCAGTACAAAGGGTTTCTACGTATCTGCATACTAAGGTACTTTTTTAACAACACTAATCTCTCTAAAATGTACATTTTAAAAGCTTACATATACGTAGTTATCTAGTTTGACAGCTTTGACGGATTACATTTTCAATATGTAATTGATGTGGGTTTTTTTTGTACCACAGAGAAGCATTTCGGCAGAATTACAAAAGCCTTCGAAATTATAAAGGGGGATATGTAAACTCAATTTTTACAGTAAAATACACAATTTTTTCTACTTTAATGTTGATACATCTGACATATGCAATCATAAATCGCAAAGTTAATGTCTAATGCGAAGCAGTAGGCTTAATTTTGAAATTTTATCCAAAAGATTCCATCCAAATGGCTGTGCTTACCGCTTTAAATTACTCGACGTTTTTACCCTTCTGCACTGTGATATCAAACACAAAGATACTGATTATCTGCTACCGCACAGTGAATTTTTCAATCAGTACGGAAAAACTAGGTTCAGTTTTACGGTTCGTTTTGAGGATCTCACCCCCACACGCCGTAGTATGGCCTCCTCAACTCGCTTGTCAGTATTATCCGATGGTGATACATGGATTCATTAGTGGTTTCGGTGAATAAAACTATGTTCTGCATGCCTCCTGGTGGAGGATTTCTCTTATATGTGCATTTTCTAAAGCTAAAATACAAATAAGTAGCAATATGATATCCTAAAGTCGATAAATTTGTATTATTCAAATAACGATGAAATTTACACTTTGAAACCTGTATAAGGTAAACAGAGGAGCTCATCAATGTTTAACGACAAATAATTATTTTTACTGACCTGTTGCTGTAAACTGCACTCAATTCGAATTGCGTAGTCACAATCTGGAATTCCCTTCTTGTCGTAGCCGTTATCAGTGGCGCATCCAGGATTTCTCGTTTTTGGGCGCCAACCTTGGGGCGCCCCAATTTTTACCCGATTTTAGCGCAAAAATCCCCAAAAACTGCACGAAAATGAAGAAATTTTGGCCCATGGGGGGGGGGGCGTGTGCCTCCCGCGCCCCCTAGATCCGCCAATGGTTATGGCTACATTGTGGAGTGATTATATCTGTACACGATAACCTTTAGCTGGCAAGATATAATGTAACAGTATTTGTGAAATCTTACACCAAAATATGTCAAACCGCATAAAGGCTCTATTGTGATCACATCTGGTCCAAAAGGTGAAGGGAGTGCATTGGCGGATTTAGGGGGGCGCAGGAGGTGCACGCCCCCCCCTGGCCAAAAATTTCTTCATTTTCATGCAGTTTTTCCCGATTTTTTGGGCAAAAATAGGTGAAAATTGGGTTGGCGCCCCACCTACGGGCCGGGCGCCCCCCGTACGAGAAATCCTGGATCCGCCAATGGAATGGTAAATAAGGAAACAAGCAACGGCAAGATATCCAAAATAAATAAAGAATTTAAATACCTTACCAATTGTGCCCACTAAGATAAACGATTATTAGAACCACATTCAATGATTATTCGCAAATATAAACTTTAAAAGCGTAATTTGGCTGCCTACACTTGAAGATCAAAACCTTTAAGAAGTTATGCAAGTGTCAATCATAACTCAGTACACTTGTTAGTTATGGTTTTCTCAGAAGCCTGGTCTCGGCATTGAAAAGATTTGAATGGAAATCAAAACGAAAACAAAACAGCAAGGCAAGTGACCAAAATGTTAGTATTAGAATTCAAAAGCTTTTTCTTGAGTTGCACAAAAGATACTGTAACAATGTGTAACGTGAGATTTTCTGTTATCGATTGTTTCCATAAGATGCGTATCAAATAACGTTTCTGGGGAATTACACCGTGGTCAAAAGATCATACACTCGACGGATAGCCTTTAACATAGCAAGCACCTTGGGGGCAAAGAATTCGCAAAGTACTAATTAGCAGTGATATGGTCTGGACTTTAATTATTTAGAAATTTTCCCCGAAGCAAAATGATCGAAAATGTAATTTGGACAGAATTAAAGAAATGAATTCAGTAAGATTTGCTGAGAGACACAGAGTTAATCTAAGGTAATTGATTTCCTGAAAACATTCAATCATGTATGGATCAATAGTTCAGTTTTATTTAGTCTAGAACATTGCTCATATTAATAAAGTTGTTTTGCAAAACAGTCTGTGAAGTGTTATATTAACGTCTATTGATTCAATCGATTTTTGTATTAGATTTAGACTATTAAAATGGCAATTGATAATTTTCAGATGCCTACTTCAAGCCAGTTGCCCCTGCATGTCTACTACAAGAAGTGCAGGAAGAAGAAGGCAGCAACAAATGAAGAAGAAAAACAAGAAGGGCAACAGCCAAAAAAGTCGGAGGGAAAGGGAAAGTGCTTGACAGCCAAAATTTTCGTAAAGGCAAAAACGAATTCTTTACTGTCACCGAGGCCTGCAACAGTTCCGGTCAATCACCAAAACTCAACAAATCCAGATTTGAGACTGTGTGCACGTACTGTGGTTTCATCACAACCAGGCCTGAAAATCTCTGCCAAATCTTCACAAGCAGGGATTAAAATAGACACCTACCCACTGAATTTAAATGGATCTAAATTGACAAAGGGAAAAATATTTAACAGTGTAGATCAATGCCCGTTCTTATACCCATCCAATGCAACCGTGGAATTGACCAAGTTATTGAACATAAAAGCTTACTCCATTAACTTTAATCCCTCTGTGGACAAAGGGATAAAGGCAAAAGCGGCAGATATGGAGAAGGAAATTGAATTCAATAACTTCGACGAACCGAAGGAAGTGACGTCCATACCGACGGTGAACCTACCGCAGCGTGGGGAGGTTTTTGACGATGCGGAGAAAGCACGCGGCATGTCAGGGCGCAAGTACGTTGCCTTCAGCCCCAGACCTGTGACCCGAGATACTGAGAGGAGACGGACACAGGCGAACAATGGTAGCAGTCATCCACAGCTGCATTCCGGCCTGCGACCGGGTCCTTCATTCTTAGTAAAAAGGGTGAACTGGTTCCAAAGACAGCATCCAACAGATAACACGAGTAAGGTCAAGCAAGCCCTCTTTTATCCAGAGAAATCTGCACCGTATCTAAACCTGCCTCCTAATGGTAAGAGTGGAGACCAAGATGAAGATGCTATTTCGTGGGTTTTGCGCGAAAATCACCCAGAAGCATGTGTTGTTTCAAATAAGGATGTAGCAGATGGGAAAGACGACAATGAAACAGACGATGAAATTGAGTATACGTTTGAAAAACCTGTGATCCATATCACACGCAAAGTTAAAAAAGTTGACAAGAAATCTGTTGAATTCGAGGAACCAAATGCGGAGGATTTATCAATTAAGTCTGTTTCTGACACGGATTCTGACACACAATTGCAGTCGCTTAAACCAGTGGTTAAACAGATGGAGAGTGGTAGTCCAAGGCAGGCTCTTAAATTAAGAACCATACTTGTATCGAACGTAAAAACGGGCAAAGAAATGGAGTCAAATATAACATCTCGAAATAACAACAACAACTTCATAGTGAAAGGAATTTCACCGAACAAACTCGAATACAAATTCGAAGAAACCTTTCCCTTGAAAACGTATCTGACATCAACGGGTGTGATACAGCAGGTGGCGGCTCACAACAAGCAGGCAATATCTCACAAGATGTCACCACCAGCATCAGCCAGAAGAGTAAATGTGGCAGCACCTGTACAGGCTAGAGTTACTTCGGCTGTGGTGCCCTCTAAGGTGAAAGACGATTTTACAGTGAGACCATCTACTTTGGTCTCATCTGTCAATTGTAAATCTCAGTACCAAACGATCACACAGGGACAATCGAAAGACGTTGACGCGACCAACGCCTGTAATCAATTTGTACCTTCAAATGAGATAAACTTTACTGCAGAAGATGATCGCCAAAATTCACTGTCATCAAAATTATATAGGGTGGCTAAACATCAAAGAAGTAAGCACATCGCATCTTATAAGACACCACCTTCAACTCCTGACACTTCCAGTCCCGAAAACAAAGCTAAATTTCCTGAAATGTCCAAGAGTGATTCTGACGTCGAGAAAAACACTCGTAGCAAGGTGCCCATCACACCCATTGAAATCTCCAATCAAAAGTCTGCGCGAAATTCTGATTATGAAGGAAAGTGGCAACAAGCTGAGATGACTTCCAACGAGAAAACACACACAAAGTCACTCAGCAAAAAGAAGCAGAGAAGCCTCAAGAAATCAGAAAAGTTTAGAAGTACTGAAGTTGTTGAATATGCGACGGATTTTAGGTTAGTCTGTTATTTCCACAATAATTTTATAGATCTAGTATTAGGATATAAAGATTACAACACGTAAATTGAAAACTCGAAAGCTCACTGCTTCCTTGAAGTCTAAATCTGAACGAAACAACCTATGTACGAGTTTGTAGGTTTATATCTGTAAGGTTATAACTTATACAATTGCATATCAGATATGACTGAGGTTTTCTCAATTTGTACCTTGTCTAATTTGTCAAATCTGTCTGATTTAATAATACCGACAGGTACTCATTTCGGTAGTGATACCTCGATTCAAGACATTCATACAGTGTATAATATTGGCAGATTTACGGAAAAAGGTTAAACCCAGAACCTGAAATTAGTAAATCAGTAAATCAAATTAGACAAATTAGACAAATTAGACTAGGTAAGAATTAAGAAAAATTTAGATTGCCTGTCGCATGTTGCCCTGATCTACGTGGCAGTCCAGCATGCCATCACAAAACCGAAACGCGGGCTGACTAAGGTACAATTTGTTGCCTAATTTTTTTTTACCATATTTAATTCATGGAGAAATGAGACATATCGAAACACAGATTATGAAATTAATTTCAAATGTTTAACGTGCAGCAACAATTGAATTAAATGCTGGGCTAAGGAGACGAATAATGGGGTTTTTCCCAATTCTTTGCGGTCTAGGCAGATTAGGCAGATTCGGCAGGGGAAATGTAGATTTGGTACATGACGGAAAATAGTCACTTGAAAAGACTACATTCAGTACTAAACCTGAAATTAGTCATGGACCACTATTGGTTATTTTACTGAAAATAGTATAAATTCCCTGGCAAATCTGCCTAGAATATGTATCTTGAAGGACTTGAACATGAAGATGAACAACAGTAGATGGAAATCCTCCAAGGAAAAAAACCAGTAACGCAGTCCAAACTAGCCACAAGAGCAACTGCCACAACTACCACAAATATATCATCACCTAAACAAACTTCAAGTCAGTTGCCCCCGACTGGTTACTACACCAGATCCAAATCTGCACCACACCTATTCAGAATCCTGTTAAAAATGAATTGAATAGAAAACAAAAACAACCAGACCAACCAGCTAGTTCCGAAACCTCAATTGCATCAACATCAAGCAAATGAGTAGTACAAGGACAAAGAACAAAAACAACTGGCAACTTGTGTGTAACTACACATGGAATCGTAAAAAGAAAAAGTAAAAAATATATTTTGTGCAGTCTGTGCCAAACAAAGTGCAGTGACCGTAAAACTCTCAATACTCATTATGTACAAGTACACAAAATGAAACAGAACTGTAATAAATATAACAAAGTCTTCAGAACCCCAAGCAGTCTATCCCATTAGCCAGTATGAACATGACACTAAAAGTTATGAATGTAATAGATGTACATCCAAATTCCACTTCAGAAGTGAGTTGACAAACCACTGCATTATACATCAGCTATGAGGCAAACACACCTGCCACTATCCCAAATGCAGGAAGGTCTTTAATCACAAATCAGAACTAATAAGTCACATTGAGTTACATCAGGATAAATATGGAAGTGTAAGCTGTGCCTCTTTACCACCAACACCCACCGTAATCTTCATAATCATGAGAAAATCCATAATGCAGCACATCTAGCGTGTAAATTCTGTGGACAAAAATTTGTGCACTCCCAGCAAAGAGCCCGTCACTACAGAAAATGTCCAAAACGACCCAGCAACTCTCCTGTTTACTAACTTGAGGTATAATAATCCTCATATCTAAAACCCAAGATGTGCTAGTAACCTCTCTGGGTCAGTGTTTATATTTAAAAAAAAATTTTAACACCAATGGCCAAGTACATGTATGCTGATTATCTACTTGTTTATAATTCAACGAGGCACAATAATCCTCTTTTATATGACCCATGAAGTACTAGTAACCTCTCTGGGTCTGTGATTATATAGCACTTTAAGGTATCACATAATAAGAAAAATTGTCAAATAATAATTGCATAAATCTTTAACTTCAAATGAGCAACATATATAATCAACAGACTTTTCCATATCAATGACTCTCGAGAACGCAAGAATGGTGCTTATATGGCCTACTATATAGTGCTGGTGCACATATTAATGCATCTTGTAACATAAATTGTTGGACCTTATAACTGACAACACTTGGAAACAAACTGTCATAGCTCACAATTATGAGGCATCACATATGGAAAATTGCTATAAACTGTAAAAACTGTGAAAACTGACAATTGTAAGTTATGACAAGTAACATATATCCCCGAGATGCACTTGTTACATTACGTACACTCCTAATGATAATTACTGCGTGAATGTAAATAGATACCTACTTAGACGTAAAACAGATATTGCATAATTAACCAAGAAACTATTGTATCGAGATATAGTACTGTAGTGTTAAACAAGAAATTTTTATGTTGTGTTATTATGTTTATTTAACAATATCCATGATTCATACACATAAGGTAGAAATAGGGAAACTCGGAATTATAAGTCATCACCAGCCTTAAGTATACTTAATAATCCATGTAGAGTTGTATATTGGCCATCTCAGATACCAGTCTGCACAAATTCTAGCATGTGAACGGTAGCTTCATACAATCATTATGTACTATGTTAACTAATCGTTAAAACTAAACAAATGCTACCGATTTTCCATTATATATTCAACATTATTATATTAAATTATACTAAGCTATAATATGCAACTACATACTGTAATTTGTAAACTAGGTTCCAAAACCGACTAGTCAGCACAATCATAAGAGTTTTTTCGGCACCAGCTAGTAGCTA
Source organism: Haplosyllis anthogorgicola (assembly GCA_038406195.1). Taxonomy (NCBI): domain Eukaryota; kingdom Metazoa; phylum Annelida; class Polychaeta; order Phyllodocida; family Syllidae; genus Haplosyllis; species Haplosyllis anthogorgicola. The sequence continues at coordinate 2,752 of JBCAUI010038672.1, read as the reverse complement.
TACACTAACCGACTGGATATCGCAAATGCTGTGCAAAGTTATAACAACTCGCTATTAGCAAATAATAAATAATAATGTCACTGTCATGTAACGTTTCATCCAAAGTGATAAACATTAAGCAACAAAAAGTTAACAAGAGGACAATAGTAGTCAGACACTAAAAATTAAAAATATGCATTTATGAATTTATGATCTTTATGACTGGCAGATATCACTTAACAACCAAGAAATGTCACATCATCCGTCATAAAAGTCTTTATTAACATACAATATCCTTTAAGCTTCTTTGAACACTTATTGCAAAGATTTAATGCCAATCTTTAACAGATCCTATTGAGGCATTTTGTTCGAATTGTAACTGATATAACATGTTAAGTTAATGACTCAATATTACATAGAGATCCACCTCACAGGTGGCAATACATCACACCTAAGAGGAAGTGTTCGGAATAACTTCTAATCCTACGCAAAATAGTTATTAAACAGTAAAGTATTGGTACCATTTAAACATTTTGGAAAAATTGTAGGTAGGAAAATTTATTTGATAAAATTGCTAAATATCCCCTAAAACCGCTGGAAAATTGAATCAGATATTAATTATTTTTATAATCTTTTATACCATGGTCATAGGCAGGATAGAAATTGGAATTTATAAAAATAAAAGAATTGTTATTCAAAATCTGTACTTTAAACCTCTAGATTAACTTCGAACTGTTTGTATTCAGTTGTCATTGAAATTACTGTTTATTTTCCTCCATTTAGGTCAGCCAAAGAAGAGAGTGAGGAAGTTGAAGAATCAAGTGAGTCTGAGAAAAAGGAAAAGTTACGAGCAAGAAAATCAAACAAGATGGTTGAAAAAGGCTCCGATAGAATAAAGGATCTTTACATGGATAAACTTAAGAAATCCATGGAACCTGTCAGAGTTTTCAGCTCCAAACCTACGGAGGATCCCTTGAAAGTTTGTTTTGAGTTCACGGGAACTGACCTTACTCACAAACAAGTCAAAATGGCCGCCAATGAGACGCTGAAGGAAAGTGAGGGCTGTCACGTGACTGAAGTTGAGTTTGTACCAAGGAATGTGATACTAGGTACTACTTGGTGTGACAATAGGTGGGTACTGGGTGTCAACAATAAGCTGGCTCACCGGATGATTTCAGGAAAGGGAATCCACATTAATGGAAACTATGTACGAGTGCGCTCATACCAGGACGTCTTGAACGAAGAATATCAAAGATTTATTCAGAAAAATGAGCAAGCTGGTGGTCCTTCTTTCATTGACGATTTACTGGCTGCTTAATCTCGCTTCCCTCCCATTCAGGACTATTGATACAATTTTGTGTGATAGGCTTATGGATTGTCTTTTTGGCTCATATACTAGCAAATCACGTTTAGGCGGGTGGAAGTGGCAGCACAGTCTAGACCTCAAAATCACAGCCCTTTCGTCCTGTACCGAACATCCCTTGTTTACATTTACATACTCTATTAGCCGGGTTGATTGTATATTACTCATTCCCCCAAAAGGGGTTGGCAGTCCTTCTAACTAGAGGGGGAATGAGCTAGCTTCAAATTCCGTGGGCCAGTTGTAAACAGTGAAATTCAGCGGGGTTTTTTTCTAAAAAAAAACAGCGCATGCGTCCTTTTTCTACAAAATTTATCCTGCAGTACATAACTTATAGTTTTCGGCGTAAAATTTTCCATTTCTTTTCGCATTGAAATATTATTATAATTTTATCATTTTCAAAACAACGAGTTATTAAATATTTCCTGACATAGAAAGTTGATATGTTGCATTTGAACATTATATTAAATGGAAATTTGTCAAGTATTTTCTAATACATCAAATATTAAGAACACAGTGTAACATATTAATTATTAACTATCGAAATAAAAAACCCTCATGTTATTGGTATTTTACTAGTTTGTGTTATGACTTCTATTTCCGAATTATCCATTTTGTCACAATTTTGAGTGTTTCTGGTCGTAGTAAATGCAATTCCGCTCAGCCAGAACACAGCTGACTCGGACTTCTTGTCTAATCGAATCTTTTAAAATGTCCGACAACAGGTAGCAAACTGTAAAATTAACGTTTAACTTGAACTTTTGCACACTTTAAATATTTTGATCGTCCCTTGTGGATGCAAGTATCAAAGAATGGAGCTGGAGTCTAAATTATCTCGATAGATATTTGGTTTGTGATGGCCACATGGACGAGGCCATAGATTCCGCAATAGGTCAGCTCTATTTGATATTATCTATGTAGGACAAGTCAACACGACTGCAAACATAATAATATTTTTGTGCATATATATGTGCTAATGACTAAGTTCAACAAAAGGTGTCGTGAAAGAAAATTCATCTCAGTGTGGAACAATAGAATGTTGTGCTTATATTTTCAGGAAAAAAAACGTTGTGAAAATTATATTGTAAGCAAATTGAAATACCAAATTCAAATTCGCCCCTTTCGGTTATGTAATTGGATATATTTTCATACTTAGACATTTCTTCGAGGAGAGCCCAAAATGGCTGCTACATAGGGGCTGGGGGGCCCAGACCCCTAAAGGCCTCTCCTCCCTCGCTGTACCGTACTTTAATTACTGTACTTTCATATTAAGATGATGCATGGCAGGGGCGGATCCAGGATTTCCCCTTGGGGGGGGTGCATCCGGCCTGTTGGGGGGGGGGGCGTCACCCCTATTTTCGCCCAAAATTTAGCGGAAAGTGCATGAAAACGAAGAAAATTTGGGCCGTTGGG
>JBCAUI010038562.1:0-21072 GCA_038406195.1 Haplosyllis anthogorgicola | reverse complement strand
CCATGTTTGGCCGCCATTTTGGGCCCCGCCCTTGGCCTGTTAAAACATGTTTGGCGGCCATGTTTGCCCCCCCCCCACCAATTCCTCGATCCGATGCTGACAATGTTAATTTCTATTGTCTCGAAGTCGCGCTGATTTTGTGAGATGAGTTGCCAACATTATCAACCTAAACCAGCCACACATATTGTGGCCACCAGATTCAACCTGACGTCAAATTTTGTGGAGATTAAGTTCTTTGGTTCTTTGGACACCACGCATGTAAGTCTTTTTGCACGTACAAGGGTAGGTTACGTGCTGCGCAGTACAATTATTTGTGTGGGAAAAGGACGTAGAAAAACAATGAACAATTAGTTAAAAGCATGCTACACGAATTACGTCGCATCTTTCTGTGGTGAAACTAGAATTTGGCAGCATTACGTTTGATACTGATAACTTCAAAATCCTTCTCCAAATACCAAGCGGCATCCCTATTTTGTCTAAATATTCATTTGATAATTTAACATAAATTAAAACAAAACTTACCGTCCTTGTGTTTGAACTTTTTGTACTGAACACCCCTAGAATTTCCTCCGCAACATCTACACAAGAACGACATCCTCAAAATGACGTTACGTCATATGCGACAAAAACGTGACCTTTAATTAACAGTAGGAATATCCTGAAAGTTCTTCAGCTTTATAATTTCGAAAGAAAAAGCTCTTCAAATCCAGGAAATGTCTACAAAACAATGATTCTTAATGATTCTCCATGTGTTTTTGACGTAACGTTACATGCGTCGAAAACATAATGTTTAATTAGAAATGTAACTTCCTTCCCTTGATAACCATCAATAACGAATGTCAACCACTTTTTCTGTCAACAAGACTCCTTAGTAACTCTTCATTGTACAACGTCATATTCCAAACTTAACGTCACAAAAATGGAAAAAATTGCCAGATACTTCATCATTATGAGAAGTAACAGTGAGATCTGGTTACACATTTCTCAACGGTATCTCGAAAAATCCTGTTTTGACTTATCGCTATTTTTCCTCTTTATTGTAATTAATTTTACTTTATCTACCAAAAAGTTGTAGTAACGTCATACAGGGAAGTAACGTCAATGTCTTATTTGTACAATTAACAACTTATAAATTGTTTCTTAGATTATTTAAACTTTCTTTTGATAAGTTAATCTAGTCCATGCCTTCTCTCTTTCATGTAATATCAGTGTCTGAGTCCGAGTGCTGAATATTGGAATAAATGCCAGAAACTCCTTCTGTGTTGTTGTTTTTATCTTCGAGAGGTTAAGCTACGCGTTTTTACGTGTAGGTTCCTTGAACGTTCTTTTTGCACCAGTGAGGTTAAGTTACACGTTTTACAATTATGTCATTTTGCATGTCTGGAAACAGAATATGAAATCACCAGATTGTAACTCAGCAGCAGACATAACCTAGTAAGTTACATTCATGCTGGTGTGAAGCAGTGCTTTTCCTTATCTTTTAAGATCAAGGTCGAAATGTAGGCAAAGGTTATTTGTCATATGATGGGCAAGTTTGCTTTGTTATTTCTGCCTGTGGTTTATTTCTTTTGAGACTATGGTTAGCATTTGGGTCAAGGTGGGAAAGATACAGGTCATCTATGCTATTTAAAGATTAAAGATTTAAAAGTTAATTCTTTTTCGTTTTTTTTAAAGTTTTTTTGTTTTTTGTTTTGTTTTGTTTTGTTTTTTGTTTTGGCGTTACCTCCGACACACGTATTGCGGACGTAAGTTCGTGTCGCTAAACCTCACTGAGAAAATCATATAGGTGTCATGTTTCACGCAGAATATTTATTGAGGCCAGGGAATCTTGACTTGTTCTTCATCTGGCACAATGTCAGTTATAACAGTAATACAATATAATAGCAAAAATAGTGAGGTCAGAGTATGCGGAATATTTTTTGTCCATACATGTAATTGTATGCACTTGATTAGTCAGGTTCTTAAATGTAATGCTTGTCCAAAAAATAATACGTCATATGAAATCGCCAAATTTCACTTCAGCATCTGGTCTGCTGACTTAACTTTTTGCGGCCGACATCTTGTCAAAAGTACAACGGAAAGCTCAACGCCGCTATTATTTTTAGACTTATGAAGTGACGTAAGACGTGTAATTCTACCTCGCAGATATTTTACATTGATGGATTTCGTTAAAAGTCTCATCACAGTATCCAACTACTGGGCGGCTATCTGAAGATTTTACATCCGTACGGTTAAAATCTGATGGTTGAGGACGGGAACTAGAATCAAATGATTTTTTGCTCTTCAAATAATCACTGTTAAACCGACACAGTTTAAACGCACACGCATTTGTACCGAAAGAGACGAGTAACTTAACCTCCCTACAGTATTGTTTTGGGCTGCTCAGAAGTTATTCCGAGCTGTAACGTGGCGAAACACATTTCACAGGTGGATAGCTGGTTGTATTGGTAAATTGATTCGCAGAGGTTAAGTTACACGCTTTTCTCTGTTCAAACACACGAAATATAATTTAAGATGGCACAGATTTTAAATGCGATTTAACCAAGGAAAACTCTCGCACAAAATCCAAGGATTTCTGTAGACCATGCAAATACTCGGTGGCTTATGCTTCCTACTGAGGTAAAGTCTGGTGATATTATGCGAAGTACATACATCATTTAAATCATGCTACACTTTTTGAAAGTATACTTTTCCGAAGGAAGTAAATGTAATTTTATTTATTTAGTCCTGGCAACCGTCGCAGTCCCTTCTTTGGGACTATCGACAACCATTCTGTGGGGCTACTGGTACCCCTGATTGAAACACCATAAAGAGGGCATACAAGGGCGTATAAAACGTGTGGCTTAACCTCGCTATTGGTAAAACTACTTGCACTGATAACTCCATTATCCACTTGTTCACATCAGCGAGTTTGTTGCTCATCTCAGGAAGTACTCTTTGTTTTTATAACAGTAATGAAGTATTATTTCCATTTCTATTAGCTTCTTTCTTTCTATTTCCAATTTTAGAAACAACTAAAGTTGTACTGGTATTGACACTCCATACCACAAGCAAATTTTTCTTCCGTGTGAGAATATAAACTGAAATCAAAACCTAAGCTGCTACAATATTGAAATTTTCATATTCCAATATTCAGACTTTTCTGATGCACCACAATCAGTGATACTCCACAAATAGAGCTACAATGTTTTGGTTTCGGACTTTTAACATTAAATGAGACAGTTTGCCACACAGTATGGGTTTGTATGGAGGTAATTGTGACTTACCGGTATGTTTGGCTGTTTAGGCAAAAAGAGTCACATTACGGCAGTTTGTCAGGCACAATCAAAAAGTTTGCACCAGCAAAAAGTTTAATGTGGAAATAGAGTCTGTTGCCAAAACAGTTATAAGACAAATGTAAAGCAAACAAAACCACTCGCTTTTATCAAATAGATCCTTGAGACCAAAGCTCACTGTAATGTTAGCCTTTGAAAGTTCTTGAAATCTAATGTTAAGTTGTTAGAACCAACAGTTTCTGTCCGTCGAATTTGGGCTTTGACCTTGGTTTTAATCTGAACTCGTGTCAACTCTTGAAATTTTGTGAACAACAGAGTTCTACGCTGGGTCTTTAAGTCAAACAACAACTAAGCCTGAAGGAAAATTTCCTCCTCTGGTAACATAAAATATAGGTCCTTTAAACCTCAGCGTAAAGGAGGCTGAGCTTACTTTACGTCAGATAAATACAATCCCAAATACTGTTGGTAACAAAGATAAAACACACGAGTATATACAGAAACATAGTTGCCAAAAATAAAACACGATAACATTTGGACATGATGTCACGCAGAAATTTTTATTACATACATCAAACGGACAATTACGTATACTCTCTTCTAAGGATTTTAACAGCGAGCCAAACAGAGTAAACATTGCACACAGATGTGCAGAACAGTGACTCAGAGCACAGATCGGTCTGGTCTGTGATCCCGCAGTGGTAAGGCTACTAGCGAGGTCAAGCTGCAAATTTTAATCAGCTTGCATGTTTGAGAGAAGTTCTGATATTGGCAGATTCTACCTCAACAGTAAGCGTCACAACGCTGAGGGACTCAATAGAGACGTTACGCCGCCTGCTGACGTCGGATCTGTTGTTTTCTAGCGACATAATTTAATACTTTAACATTACAACTAGTATCTACCCTACAGCTCAAGTGTCAACGCATTTGGACGCAAAGACGTTAAACTTAACATAGACACAAACGTAAAATCTGTTCTGTGTACATTGATTTATGTATCTATTACCGGTGTTTATCTCTTGTTTTTTGATACCGGACGTTAAACGCATTATTCGTTTGTGTTTAGCTGTAACTGCAACTCTTAGCTATAATATGAAATATACTGTAAAATATCAAAGTGGTTATTGTATCCCGTGGTGTATGGCTGCAATGTGGATGTTTATCACAGTTTGACAAATTCACACATAAAGGTTAGTTATGGTCTGTATAGTCTGTACTAATGTCATGCATCTGCTTTTTCTGTCCAACATAATATCAAGTTTTCAGTAAAGAAGAAGAAAACCTTCAGCCACATCTAGAAACAATACTAAACAGGTAAAAATGGGAGTATGTGCTCCCAAATGAAGGAACAACAGAGGAGTACATTTTCCATCACGCTTTTATATTTTGACAACATTAACAATTTTAAATGAAAGGCAACCAGAAATTACATTTTATTGTATTCTGCGAAGTAGGGATAGTCTGATAAGTGAGCCTGGGCATTCCATTGAGTCCACTTACTCTTTATTTGGCCACGCTACTGTACCCCCAGGTCAGGAGACTTAATTTCTAAACATCAGCTCGTGAAATATCTACCAATTTTGTAGAATATTTGAGAACAAAGGAATTCCACGATGCGACTCAGAAGCACAACGTGGGGCTCTATTGTTTCAACACTGATATGCCAGCACCTGACGGCAATAGACTATACCGGATGTATTACTCGTTTGCCATCGTGATGAAGAACAGCGCAGGACTTTTGTAACATACTGCTCGAAAATGTCATGCCGGTCTCTCAGGTCCAATTTACAATCACACTTCACTCGAGTATTAATAACCACTCGTGTTAGAGGACGTGTAAATATCTCGTAAATGACTATTTGCTTTTATTACCAATCAAATTAGATGATTTATTTAGTTGAAGATACCTTATAATATAAAAGTTATTTGAGAGGTAGGGGACCTCCTCTTTTTATAGTATCAGATCAGGATAAAAGTTATTTGAGAGGTAGAGGGAGCTCCTCTTTTTATAGTATCAGATCAAGATATATTTCGAACAATACTATGTCTTAAACGAATCTTAATCCTGGAAGTAACGTAATACAAGTAGCGCAACTCTTACCGTGATGTTTGCCGATCCTGACGATTTTTTCATCGTCGGGATCTGAGCAGCAAAGTGAACGCAGCGACATCGTCAAAAAAGTTTTCCCAATGTCTATGTCAAAGTATTTGTGTGTAATCCTTTAAAAATCACAGTACATTTTATCACTTTGACGGTATTTGTAACGTACAGTAAAAATAATGAAATAATGACGCCGCATTAGTACGGCTTTTCAAAATGTAAAATCAACAGACTGCACTTATTTGTTTTTAAATTTCATGCTAATCTGAATCCGGTTCCATATCTCCGTGCAAATTGGTTTTCGCAAGTATCTCAATTGTTCCATTGTTAATTGCACGCATTTCTAATCGTAGTTGAAAATAAAACAAATTATCAAGCAATGTATACTTGCGTACCACATCACATCAAACTGAAATATTTTCAATAAATATTTTAAAAGTTTCAGTTTTATCTCTGAAACTCCATTTGAAATGTTCAGTAACTGCCATAGTACAACAGTTTGATGAACTTGAAATGTTCTTCTACCCATATGACGGTACGTTTCATGGTTGCGGTACCAAGTTAAAGATACCTTGTTACTGGTACCTGAATCAAAGTACAAAGTACAGGAAGCAGAATGTTCTACAATGGGCGGTGTATTGTAACAGCTTCTATTAATCTTGCAGCGAAAAAAACCTACGGGTAAAATTCAAGTCTGTGCCAAGTTCTGCAATTCCTGACTTTGATGGCGAGCATGAGTTTTCACTTGGGTCTTTAAATTTATAGATCTGAAAGAAGGAAGAACTACCCGTATTTGTTATTGTTTTCAACTCAGAATTCGTATTTGATTTTACGAACAATAGAATTCCATGCTGTTGCAATTGATTTCTGTGATGCATTAACAGCACGTGTCAAGTTTTGCTTGTGAATGTTCAATGACATAAGAAGCCCCGGGTCTACAAATATACCTAATTTGCAAACTTCCTTTGGGTAAAACGGAAATTTGTTCTTGAAGCGAAAGACAAACAACTGGAAGTTCTATTGTTCACAGGAGGAAATGAGCTTGGTGTAGTGCTTTGTGTTTCAGGTCTCTGTATCCATGGGTTCGATTACTTCAATAGTTTTTATGAACCTGCAGTTTTCTCTTTATCCTGCAGCAGGAACGGCACCCTGTCGCACCAGAATCAGCTGCACTTCCTTCTATCAGAAGCAAACTACTTACATAACCTTCTAACTGCAGTAATTCATGATTGGCCCAGATTTATTCTGTGCAGGTATGTTGGAACAACATGGGGTATGTCCCAGAACGATTGGCAACATCTCTTAACAAATTGAAATCATTTACCCCGATGAGCAAGGATTGAAAGTAACATCAAGTAATCTGTAACGTAATTTAATGACATCCTAGCAATGCCCACAATAAAAATTCATATTCAAACGGGCAATGATGAGAAGCAAAGTGTTCTTGTATTTAGGGCAGATAGGAGGAGACGAAGGAGGACCTCAATTGGCAGAAAGTTTAAAAAGATAAAATTTCAACCGAATTGATGACGTGATGGTATAACCTTGGCCTCTATCCGAGCATCCAGCTTGAGGCTGGAAACAAAAGGTAATGATTATGTGACGTCTTCTAATTTTCAGAGGGGTGTCTATATGAAAACAACTTACCTTGCTTTGATTTCTTTTTCTTCTTAAAACGTTTGACTTTCTTGAACAGCGGCATTTTTCTAACTTATCACTGATATGTAGTGTTCAGATAACTCTTGTACATTAGTAACATGTGTAGCAGAAAAATCAATGTTCCTCACAAATAAACGAAGTTTCTTTCCTTTGCAACTAAACAATACATGTATGCAAGATACATTTGACATTTGAAATTTTATGCTTTTTATGTGAACACATGCACAGAGATAATTTTTCTTGTTCCCAAACTTTTCAAATTTCCTGGGATAATTACTTTGATTATTTGATTATTTAATTTTGGAATAAAAATATATTTTAAAAATTATGCTGGAACAATAGAATTCCACGCTTTATTTACATTAACCGCACAGTGGAAAATGTTTGTTCTTAAATATTTCAAACTTAAAGAGAATTTCCCTGAGCTGTGCAAGTAAACTGGTATAAATCTGGGTCACGTCCGTCTAACAAACATCACTAAATGAAGTCCAGGGTCAAAGTAGTGATAACAAGACTTGGTCTAATGAAAAGTCATTTCAAGGTCAAGAGCTAAAAAAAACCTGAATGTCATGTCAAAGTCAAGGTCAAAATACATTTCCTCTTTTCAATCCAATGTGCACGTTGCAATAAAAGAAACAACTGAAAAGAAAATGAACGTTGTGGCTTTGTTCGCGTAAATTGCACAGAAAGATAATTGTTCCGAAAATGATGCCTTTTCCCGCTCTGGTCACTCATACCAGCTTTATGCATCAAATCAGGCATTTACCATTATATCACAACATAAAATAATTAACGTAAATATTTCCTGTTCAAATAATCCATAAAACATGAGAAGTTACATCAATCATCACTTCTAGTCATAATAAATACCAATCATTAGCAACTGTGTATCGTATGATGCAACATAGTAAAACGGTGCAGGCAGCAATGCTCAATGTTCACATTGCTAAGATATCATAATCACAATAAATCACAGTCCTCCAACTGATGATTCTTCCACAACAGTTTAACTCTAATTTCAATAATCCCTATTGTTCCTTTTACCAGATTTGTCTGGTCTTCTTTTATGCCTATTGTTAAAGTGGCCGGTTATGGTGAAATTCTCCTGCTATAACTAGTAATTAATGAATAAATTCCTATTGTTATATTGACCAGTTTTTCGTGAGCTGGTTTTCTATTGTAACACGTATCAGGTGTTGCATGAATCCTATTGACCAGTTCTTGTGAGCTGGCCTCCAAGCAATATTGTATATAATTACAACCTATTTATATAAGATAATCGGTTAGAAACCTTGGTGTGTCTGTGATTGTGTCTGTTGTACAGGGTGTATGTAGTAGATATACCTGAGTAGTTACAGGCCTGAGATGGGACCTGAGAGAAAAGGGTGAAATGTACCAGCAGCTGATCTCAAGGATTCTCAATAAATTTTTACTTACAAAACAGCAGAACGAAATGCAAATCAATGAACCGATTTGCAAATGAAGTGGAGTTCATTTTGGGATATCGGGAAATCATCATCTTTTCATAAAGCATAAAGCATAGATTCCTTTTTCCCAAATTATAAAGGTTTGAGCCAAAATTTCTTCTGGGAAATGATAGCACAGCGTAAATTTCTATCGACTACAACGAATCATACTCTGACAATATTCACGCTTCCTATTGATTCCCCTACCCCTACCTACCCTTACCCGTATTGATCACATCTACCCTTAACACGAATCCCTGTGGACCTGGGCCGTTGATATTGGGCAAGATTCCGATGTCTACCTTCACCTTGAGCTGTATTACGCCACGCCGTGCAACCGGATCTTTCACCCAACCCTACCAGCAGCAACCTCTTCTTTTGGGCCTGGGTACCTGATATTGAGCACACAGATATTGGTGTCTCCCTTCACCTTGAGATGCTTCACACTTTAACAGCTTCAGTTCGTACCAGTTGTTACATTATGATGTACCACAAAACAATAAGTTAGTTAAACCGGCTGACAGTGATTTATTCCCTACCACAATTATTCAAAATGATCTTACATGTAAGAACAGCCATTGATACAAATATCACTGCGTAACATTAGAACTTTCTGGTTGTTGGTCATTGCCAAGGTTATGTCAGACTGAAGGTTAAAGTCAAGGCCATGTTAGATCGAAGGTCATTCTAACATTATGCATATTAATATACTGAAAACAAATATTGATACCACACTGCAAACAAGACAAAGACAAACAAGACCTCCTTGCGGTCGCATATCTATTCAATTGGCACACTTCAGTATAAACGATTGACAAACCAAATTACATGCGCACAGCAAAACATCAACTGTGGCACAATGACAACTGGAGACCAACTCATGGGAGGGGGAAAGATGACCATTTGAGATCGGGTATTCCAGGGGTGCCATAAAATGTTATAAAGGAGGGAGTTTGAAGAAATACGATACCTCGCGGTTAGTTAACATGGAAGAGCTCAGCTGTTCAGTGAGTTTCAGGTAAACATGATCGTAAAGAGTTTATTAATAAAACCAGCAAACAGAGAGTGAAGGGTCTGAGGGCACTTTAGCCGCTCTGCAGTGACGTATGGTTGTTAATTGACGTTTAATTATTACATACAACACCACCACGCATTTCCGATAGACCGAGCTGACGCTATTACTTCAAAGCCTAAAATAGTGTTTTACTGAAATACTTCATCACGAACTTATCACCAGATTCTACTTTAGCTGACAAGGCGACGCAAACTACAAGACGCAGTATTCGGTGATGCTACGTTTCCTACAGAGGCGGAACCGTGATAAAATAAATGTAGTGTGATGTTTCAAACGTGAGATGTGAAAAACGTGATACCCAACCTCGCTTTTGCTAATTATGACTTGCAAGAGGTTCTGAAGTTAGACTGACAGAATCTATTTATCTTAAACAATGTTTCCCAGGTAAAAACAAGGTAAATGTTAATGAAAAACCCTTCCGTCTGATAGAGGGTCAGAAACCACTCATACAGAAAGCATCGTGTGTTTTGGCGATTACGTACGGGTGGTGACCCAGCGACATTTTGAAACGGTAGATTTCTGAAGGTGACATATTCCCCAGCTTAAAATCAACAATATATGTTGAAACCTTGGAAGATGTTAACAGCTCCTGAAATATCTGGCGTTTTCAGAACATCTAAGAACAATAGAATTCTATGCTACGGCTGTGCATAAAAACATATTTTGAACTTCTATAGTTCCAACAATGATATGACTTTCATGCTCTGAACCACACAATGAGATCATTTTAATTTTCGGATTTGTGACAGGCTGCTGCTAAAATTCCCTAGTAAACATATATCTTTAAACTAAATCTAAACTAGATCGTCTAAACACTAGATCGTCTAAACACTGCCAACTGCCAACTGACACACGAACACACAGACAAATACGACCATAAATCTCTCACCACCTGGGATCCGGACAGGTAGGCTTGGATGGTCTGTGTAATGCAGTCATTATGCTTCTGTCATATCTGGGCTAATGATGCTTTATTTTGGTTGGTTTTGCTGAGTGGTACAATGTGTAACAATTTCGCCTCAAAATGTCTTACATTTTGTGGTAAGTTTTGTTTTGCCTGATTAAGTTTTTGTTTTACATAATAGACCAATAAATATGACAAACAACAGTACACATGTACTGTACACATGTAGTGTCATTCTCCACCACAAACTAATGAATACATAAACATGTTCCTAAATCTTTTCAATTTTTTCATATCTACCAGCAATTAAATGCAATTAATTAGGTATTTACTCTTTCATTGTATTATTCCATTCTCAATATTTTAGTTATTTATAGTCAACATAGCCCAATCCCTAAAGTTTAATCACGTAACTGTACATATCTGGAGTTTTTTTCTTCTACACTGATCTCCTGTTATCCTAAGTTTGTTCACATTTTCAATTCACCATCCCAAATGTGATGTGAAGCTTAACCCTAATGCTGAGGCATGGTGTTGCATCAGTGGTGCTGAATCTAAGCATGTTGCTATTGTTCAGTGCAGAAAGGTCACATAGTTTCACAAGACAGTCTTGCTTGGCAGGGAATGCACAGTATGGGGAGACTGTGAGTGATGGAATCTATTGTACCAGACAAGGGTGATGGATTCTATGACGCTCTATGTATTGTGTTTTATCATTGAGATGTGACAAGTAAACATTGTTGCAAAGGTGTACACACCTATAGAATATCACATTATATCAAACCATATTGTTACATAAAGTTTACATTCCTTAACTCCTACAAATCCTCACAAAGTAATATTTACAGAACATTATTAGTTTCTGTACAGTATTATTTCAATCCCTTGTTTAGGGTACCAAGCTATTTTATTACATGTATGCTGTCATTGGGTTTGATTTTCCTTTTTTCGTTATTACTAGAAAATTATAAACCATCAAATCCTGATTATTTGCCACAAAATTCACATTTAAATCCATGTGTTGTTGTGCTGTTTGACTACCTAATAACGTTACGATGAATACCATCATGTGACCAAACAGAACTCAAACTGAAACAGGAACAACCCGTTTTGTATGAAAAAAATGAACTGGAAAAAGCAAACTGAAAGTGGTAAAACAGAATAAAATAATGTACTTACATATATTGTAGACTGCTCCGTGCTTCGACATCTTGAAGGTTGGTATTCCTGGTGCAAATATATTAGAAAGTCTTCAAAACTAAATGTCAACAATCACACTGAATCAACATTGACAACTTGAATAGATAACGTCTGATACGTTACTAATGCACGTAACGTAACATCCTTGTAATAATTTGTTATCATCCTCAACATCACAACAAAGCTATAACATGTAACGTTTTGGTAGTATGTCTTAAGTTTCATCCAACCATGTCAATCACCGTGACACAACCACAAGATCTCGTCCCCTTCTTGAACTCTATTGTATTTCCTGTTATGTACAGACATCCAGACAGGCAGTCAGACAGTCCGCTGGTTAATTGTCATATCTGTCTGAAGCGTTACCCTGTGGAATCACCCGATCACCTCATTAACATTTTTACCTTCCATGCTTGAAACGTCATATGGAATTGCAAAATCACCAGAATCTACATCAATATCAAACTGTATTTTCTACGTCATGTTGTATGTTGAGGCAAAATTTTATCATTTTACGTTCGACTAAATTCTTTTCCTTTTTGCACGTATAATGACTGGAGAAAAAACGTCTTGCTTAACCTTGTACCTTTAATGGTGTATACCTAAACACATAGCATTCCTTTTAAGTAGGGTACTGTAATAATTCTTAGGCATAAAAAGTTAAATTAAGAAGCACGATCTATTTTTCGTCATTGAACAAACGTAACGTCAACTTCATAGAATCTGGCAATTTTACTGCCTATTGACTTACATGCTTGTTTACAATAGCGATATCTTTCCGTGACAATGGTCTACTAAACTCAAGTTATTAAATACTGCTATACATCTACGTAGATATACAAATCATATACAGGTCTCTCACCGTAGGTAGTATGTAAACATTACCAAAGGGGACAAAAAGTACAAAAGAGAAAACCATTTAAGGTAACAACTTAAAACTTTCTACCGACCCTTTTAACCGATTTTTCTTTTTCGTCTTTTTCAATTTATTATTTCCTATTCTATTATAATGTGGATGCTAAATCTTGGCCAAAGTCAATATCGAAGCTGATTTATTACTTGGTGTCTAAAAGACAGCTTAGTGACTAGATGCGAGTAAATTCCAACACCGAAAATACGCAGTTTCATAATGTGTCTCTAAGGCAACTGGCCTGATCTGTTAGACATCATTTCGAACTGTTCGATAATGTTCGGTCATTGATCTGAGCTTTCTAGGTTTGCCTGGGTCTGTTTCACCATGTATCTAAAGTTCCTGTACTTGTTACACCAATCTTTTAGTGATTTAAATGCGGTTACAAGCATTAATCCCAATAGAGAACTCACTCAACCTTGGTTTGAACGAACAAGCTCGAAGTGCTTGGATTAGATGCTTTGTCAAACTATTATGGTACGCTCTAAGTTAGTTGTGGCAAATTATGTAGGTTGCATCTCCAAATGGATAGGTGAAAAATACTCGGTACTTGACCCTAGAGTCCAATTCGGTTTTGTCTGTTTCATGTAGTCGTTGGGACACACCAGTTAATCCTTGGTCATTATCAGTTAATCGAGTAGTATTCGGCACTTAATTTGAGCACTATTATTCGATTCGGTCTGTTTCACCGTATGTTTGGTACATGATAGTTAAACTGCGCATCACTTGTATAGAAGACAATAAATTATCAGCCGGGGTCCGCAGGGTTACAGCGTGGGGGCTCCAAACGTATACCTATAGTTATTATAATAGCGAGGACAAGTTACACATTTGTTTTTATATAATTTTTTCTGTACGTTTAGGTGTTTGAAATATGAAACAAAAAAGGTATCAAGTTGCACGTTTCATCCGTTTGGTATACATACGTCTAAAATGGGGTGATTGTAAAACCAAACGAAAACAAAGATCCTAAAACATCGCCAGTCTCTACCTCTTGAGGTAACGCAACGTATCTATTGTGTAACCATATTCGGTTACGTTTGCTATTGATGAAGAATCTGTCGTTTTATATTTCTTTGTAGATGTACAAGGTAACTTGAACTCCCTTTTCGGACAAATATAATATTACCCAAATTTAGGACAAATTTAATTTAAAAAAATTCAGTCGTTCACCCTCTCGCAAGTACACAATACTACACATGAAGCGAATGCCTAAAATTCATCACATGAAATTGTAATCAGAATTTGCCGGAGCTACCGGGAAAGCCCGATTGTTATTCGGAATACAAACAATATTGTCCATTGTCCCGGTAATTTTTAAAACTAAAATATTTCAGTTATTTTATGTTAGTAATGCAAATTATGTGAACCAAAATCTTTGAATTTCACATTACTTTACTTTGGTTGTGGTGAAGGAGTGAACCGCCGATCCATACTTTTTGCTGCTATGAATTCAGTGCTGCTTTGTTCAACTAACTTGATAGGAAAATAATGCAGCATGTGTTGGTTGTATAATTTTGGTTTAAATTATTTGCATTATTAACCTGAAATGTGGATAAAAGAGAACATTTATGTCATGAATTGATAAAAAAGGTTTGTATTGCAAACTGCTTGCGGAACGACGTCGCCTAATATTCGATGATCTCCGCAACCCATGTTGGCCAGACTCTGTCTCCTACTCGACTCATCCGTCCTAGGCTTCTGCTAGACTAATCCTTTTAGTTGACCGTCTGGTAGTCCAAAACTAAAGGCTGTTTTCACCGATGTGACATCTTGAATGTCTGGGTTCGTGCGTACGTGTGCGTCTTTTATCTTTATTCGCATGTGTACCTTTATTCACCCTCTCTTAACCTGCGTGTAATCCATTTGCACTTTTGTCCAATTTTTAAGACACATGGAGAGGTGTAAATTTTGATGGAATCTACCTCAAACGCGCCACGTAGCTGCCTTACAGACAGCAAGTATTGAAACCAAACGCTTTAAACCCTTAACGAACGAAAACAAGTGTTTTATGCGTTCATATTCAAATGGTAGATTCCAAGTCAACTTGAAGTAGCACAGAATTCTACGTAACCTCGAAGGAAAAAATAAGCCGTGAAACAAAGCCTTTCCAAAAATATGAAAATCTCCACGCAATTTTAAATTTATCCAATTCCCGAAATTCTTATATCCTCCATGTATGTCTAAAGGCAGAACGAAAACAAATGAAATCTAAATGTCTGGGACATTTTACATGAAGAGTAGAGGGGCGGTTTGTCTGAGTTCAGGTTTGGTGTTCACACATTTCATACGATCAAGTTGGGAACATGAGTCCACTCCTAGTTACCAATAAAGCAAAAAAAATGACTGAAAGTTACCTGTTAATTGAAATGTTACTTGACTGTCAGACGCAGCGTTCAATTCTATTGTTTGCTGGCTTAGTTACGCGTAATTAAGATTTCTTTTGTTAAAGTGATGGGAAATATTAGTCTGGCAGTTTTGTCCTGGTACACGTTGGTCGATTTCGATTGAAAAGTACTGGAGGATTTTTTGGTTTCGGTAGATGTGTTGATCAGTTATGGTTGGTTGCTTGTGGTAGATATTAAGTCTACGTCAGTTCTAATAGGTGGACTGGTCCTGAAATTTGTCTGAGGTTTGGTAGATTAATAGATCTGTTTTCAACTTAAACTTCTGTTGATACGTGTTGTTTAGTGACACAAGACACACATAAAGTCAATAAAAACAAGAGGCTTGGGACACTGTGGCAATTCAACGGCTTAATTACGTTCAAGTACATGAAGATATCGGTTTATATGACTACACATCAGGGGAGTCCTATTGCACTTAAGTTTTCATATCTAGTGTTGAAACGGGTTTTTGGGTACCTACCTACCCGACCCAAGGATTTAATGACTCAATACTTGAAACTTTTAATTCAGTTGCAAAATATCAGACATAACAAATCAAAAACAAAAATACACCACTTATCTTCAGAGACAACTATTTCACCACTGTTATTGTAGTTGCCTTCAGCTTTACGATGAAGAACAGACGAAAATTTACATGCTAGCAATCAACTTTTCTTAGGCCGGTATGTACCCTCGAGTACGGGGCTCGGGTCAGGTATGATCTGCCTTGGGTACGGCTGGTAATCTTTGTTTATGATACCCACAACCAGTTAATAATTTTGCACTTTTGTTAAACGATGTACACCGTGGTGGATCCAGACATTGTGTTATTTCTTTCACAATCCGAGACTTGAGGAAGGCATTGTTTCGGTATTACCAGTGACTTCGTTCTTTAGCCATGAACACCGGGTCACTAAGTGTGTAAAGAAACATACCAACCAGAACAACACATTTCTGAAAATATCAAGAGTAACAAATCGAAATATTTTGATATGTTAATATCTGAAAATTTATGAAAAACATTTCGGTTTTCATTTTCACCAATCTTAGCGTAAAAAATAAAAATAAATAAGGATTTGAAGTTAAAAGAGTAACGTCTTCAGCCTTCCAAGTTTCATTCCTTCCAAATGTAGTAAAGTTATATTTTATCTGACCCCCGAGATATTTCACAATTTCACAATCAACCAAAACATCACCAGTGTACAGACTAATGTTACTTTATTTGCGAATGAAAACAACAATAACAACAATCTGATGCAATTAGTAAATATATCACAGTAATTAGTAATAAAGTTTTTACCATACCCTGGATTTCATATTAAATGGGCATCTCCGTCACAAATTGTTTTGAAATTTAAAATGTTAACTTAAATTTGAAATTCCTACTAGTTTATGTTCAAAGCCCAAACCTTTATCCACATCCACATATCCACAGTCTATTTTCCAGTCCCATGCCATTGGTTAACTATTCTGAATTAACAAAAAGTCCCATTGTTTGCAGAAACTGAAAGTCCCTGAACAAAATTAACTATGTAAGCGGAACAGAAATACATCATATTCCAATTTTACACCAAGGTGTTTTCGTAGGGCCTGTGGCAACAATGCCACTTCATACATGTTTTAGTGTGCGGATTGCTACTCAGCTTTGTGCCTGGTACTTGAATGACCAAAGGCACCATTGTGCACAAATGTCTAGAGATCTAAATCTAGTTTCAACATCACAAAAGTTCTCTCTAGCAACTATGATAGCATTGTCAGTTCTTTCCCTTGTCAAGTCTGCAACGCATGAACACAAAACCCAAACTGTGATGTTCTAATTTTCTATTAAGCGATACCAAGGTTTTTTTTAGCCTCTTTAACAATTGCTGTATACCCGGAGAAGACTGTCCGGTTTAAAGATCTGACTCTAGTTCCAGCATTAGAATATAATTCCTCAAAAAGGGTGGCAGGGCGGTCAGTTCTTCCACTTTCTTGTTAAGTGGGCATCCCAGGATTCTGCGCAACACAGTGCGCACCAGCTGTCTAAGAGGTGGTGGGGATGAGATAAACTCCTGGATCCACTCCCAGAATTCTGTATTGAGCTGCAGAACTTCCGGTACGCCCTCGTTGGTCCACAGGTACGTTTCCTGTTTTAAGTCATATCCGGCAAGAATCAGCATTCGAGCACCGTCAAGATGTCCTGTAAAATATACAATAACACATCCCTGCGTGTTTACCAATTTGATATAAAACTTTTAAGAGGTTTAGGATTATGGATTTAAACCTCCCCACTCGCCAAGCCTTGATGTAAAATATAACCGATTTGCAAGATATTTTATGTTTCTTTTCCTAGTTTGCTGATTGTCTTCACAACTGTCTCTACCTTCGCATTCATCTATGATACCTACCATGCTGTAGTGCCACTTGGAAGGGACTGATTCTCTGCACGCCCGTCTCTAGCTTCAGATAACCGGACATGTCGAGGTTGGCATTGTACATGGCCAACTGACACACGACCTCCACGTGACCTTCACTCGTCGCGATCAACAGCGGAGAAACAGTCAGATTATCTGTGAAATAAGTACAAATGCGAGTTATTTTATTTATTGTTTCATTTTGTAGCACTTTTCTCCAGCTCTACTTCACAATTGTTTTGGTAGTCCAATAGGTGTATGTCCATGCACTGAGTAATCTTTTACTGCTGTTGGTTGCTCACTCTCACCCCCACATATCATCAATAATTTAACCATTACGACAAAATAAAAATAAAATTGGGCAGTGAAGACTGACGAAGGCAAATCCTAAGACTTGTGACAACTTCACCTGTGATGTTAGGATCTGCGCCAGCCTCCAGCAAAACCTTCACCACATCTACACACCCTCTGTGTGCTGCCATCTTTAGTGCAGTCCCTTTCAGATATGGGCGCACGTTGCCAACTCGCACATGGTCCACGTTACATCCCTTACTGCAATACATCCATGTGTTATTTGACGTCACACAATGTGGTGATGTTATGCATTAATATGGCATGATGTGGTGACGTAGTTTAGGAGGTTCTCTTACGTGTGGGTGCAAAGTATTATTAAGCTCATAGTTCATATGATATCTCTTGTTGTAGGAAGAGTTTGAAAAGTTTTAATTTCCAGTGAGAATACAACATATTAGACAACATATTAGACCACCACATCTTCCAGCTATACTCGGATAAGATAATATGGAAAGAACAATAAAAAATTTTTAAAGTTTTATATCATGCTAGGTGATGGCGGCACCTACTGTCCCACCTACACAGGAATACAATGTGCTGCGGTGAGAATCCTTACCTTATAAATAGATTAATAAGTTTCATATCATGGTCTGTTGTGGTGGTGCCCCTGTTCCATCCTCTCAACAGTACTGTGTGTAGAAGTGATGGTGCAGTGTCCCGTGCTGCCTGCACTGATGCACCATGTGCCAGCAAAAACTCAACATAAACGTCGACGTCTTTGTGATCTCTCATAACTGCAACCTATAAAGTTTACCATTGTCATACCTTAATTCAAAAACACAGTCAAACAGCACAGTTCGGCTTTATAAAAGCTATGCTTACACATGTTTATAGTATATTAATCACAAACTTGCCTTTTCAATTTCAATTAGACTAAATGACAAAGAGCGTGTTCACAGCTGGGAATTTAACAAAAACATGCACTTCAACTTTTGCACACAAAGACGATTAAGATGATACTGCACTGATAGTTACCTAGAGTGAGTTTCGGGTCATGTGCATTGGAATGCATGCAGTGGTGGCTTCACTCTGCAAAATGTACAAATATTATATTTCAACAAAAAACATTAATGTAAATTTTGTCAATAAAGAACAAAGCTATTGCAATACCATGAAAGCTATTATGGTTAATGGTAGATTAGTTGTAACTAAACCAAATCCACACACTGCAGAAGGATCACCACTAAAAATAATGTTAGCTTGCTAGTTTGTTCCAAATTTCTGCGCCCTTTTTTGAAAACATTCTGGACCAGTATTGACTATTCTGCCTTGTTAGATGAAAGGTATACTCTTCTTGCAAATTCAAATTCATGCTATAAAGTGCACGGCAATAGTGCAAGCACTGAATAAATCATCAAACTCCAAAACACTTCTCTATGCTTTCCCTGTCTTCGGAAAAGTAACAAATGTGAAATGTGCTGCGTACTTGTAGGGGCGTGAGTTTTTCTCTGGCATCTGCATCATTGATATCGGCACCTGCGGCCAGGAGGCACTTCATGAAGTCCAGTTTACCCTCTGTTTGTGCAGCCAACCAGAGTGCACTTCGGCTCTGCATGTCCACGGCATTCACGTCGCAACCTCCACTAAAAGTAAGTACATGCACATTTATTGTCCATTGTGAGTCATTACAGTCGGGTTGGAGGTGTGGGCAGCATAAGTTAGAGTGTGTACGTACGGGAATTTGGAAGAGAAGGATTAGAGAATTTGGGTGTTAGGTGTGGTGATCGAACTATGGCTTTACGATCTTTAGTAAAAATTATTTGGGAATAGGAGTGATTTTTTATGGATAGGTTTATGTGTCTCTGACTATCTCATTTGGCCATCAGACTTGCCAAGCCAGGGTGACTAAATAGATCTCTGGCTTAAAGCCCTGAGGGGAGTGATACCAAGTCAAAATCAAGGTGCCAGTGGCCACTGAAAACAGTTGTGTGTGGGGCATAGGATTGCATCGGTTGACATAAAAAAAACCTCTAGACTGTGAAATAAAAACTACCTGATAAGTTTTTGCATGATTTCTGTCGTGGAACATCTGACTGATCTGTGTATTGGTGCCATGCTGTCCTTGTCTCTTGCGTTCAGGTTTGCACCAGCTCCAATCAGTAAATCTGTCAAGTTCAACCACTCTGCACTGACACAGAAAAACAATGGCGTCTGACTCCACCAATCCATCGCGTTTACGTCTGCACCTGATTAAAATATTTATTCATGGACTTATTTGATCTAACACTCTTTCATAACGACAGCTTCAATACATGTATTACTAAGCTGCAATAGCCGTGTGCTTGGCAAGAGTAAGGGCTTGGACTCATACTATCCATTCCGACATGCTTAATATGGTTCCTTTAATTACAGCTTTACTACAACATTCAATGGCATGACTTTGGACAAAGGAAAAGTTTGTGGGAACAAGTACATCAGCTTTGGGGTGATGAATATACGGACAACCTGCACTCCAAAGAAGACACTGAAACTTGAAACACTGAAACCTAAAAAAAAATTTTCTTGTGCCAGTTTTACATTTTGGTGTGATAATGCACGTAAATCGTGGATGAATTGCCTAAAGTCATATCACTCACCATGTTCCACGAGATACTTTGCACAGTCGTAATGTCCCTTCTGGCAGCACATATGCAGAATAGTGAATCTCGTTTTGATGAAATCTCGTCTCTGAAACGTCATGTTGACATCTGCACCGTTCTGTGTGTTGTAACAAAATTTAAGTAGTCAAGAAATATGCCATGAAACCCGAAACCTCAAGATAAGATGTCAACAGAACGCATTACCGGTGACACTGCATTTTCTACTGAGACTATCTCCATCTGGCTGCTCAAACTGATCACATAAACAGTTTTCAGGCATTTGAAGAGACGTAACAACGTGCAATGGCTAGTCTAAATCACTGAAAAATGGGGGTCAGGGCTCCAGCAGGCACCTTTTTGCTATTTGAAGCTTAGTATGAGAGTTCTTTGAAACCGGGTAAAAGTTTTTGTACCACTTTACATTGTGATACCTAATTTGTTAAAATGCAGTGCGACAAAAAATGCATGGACATAGACGCACACTGATGGTGCACAGTACTAACAGTGATTCCAAGTCTCACGCATTCAGCGCGAGTCTCACGCATTTGGGATTCTGGCACGGAAAGAACAGAAAAAATAATTTGCCATTTTATTCATCATGAAAACATTTACCTTCAATTGAAATGTTTCACTCTTGTCTAAAACCATCATAGACCACAAATTAATGATATTTTTTGGTCTAAAATACTATAATTAACTAAAGCAGTATGTCTCACGCATTTGCACCACCCAAATGCGTGAGATCTCACGCATTTTAACTCTCATAGGTTGG
>JBCAUI010038451.1:0-21075 GCA_038406195.1 Haplosyllis anthogorgicola | reverse complement strand
GACAGTGTGATACTGTCGAAAAGTACTTACTTGTAAAGTAAATCACTATCGGATCGACATGAATTCTTCTACTTATCTAAGTGTCGGGTATTTAATCAAAGGCACATAGATCATTTTTATCTATCAGTAAGCTCCTGTTGTTTAAAGGATCGCTAAAAATTAAGAGAATGGGAAATAAATTTTAATATTTGATTTGTACCAATGTGGATTTAAATGATCATTTAAATGTAGAGAGGCAACAAATAAAGTAGCAGATGAGCAGAAAATAATGCAGGAACTGGAGGAAGAATTACAGGAAATGCGTGAACAATATGAAGATGATTATAATCGAAAACTGAACGAATATAAACAAAAAATTGAAAGATGGAAGAAACAGAAAATTGAAAAGGTAAGATAGGAGTACATAACAGTCCAATCGACCGTTCATGGCAAAACTTTTCACCATAGCCACTGAGTTAAAGTACTTAGATTTTAACGTACAAAATTTTAACTTTCCGGTCCCCCAAGTGTTTCATAAGCTCTGTAATTATTCGTGAATGCTACGATTGCAGGGATTGTTATGAAATGTTTGTCTGTTTTTTGTAATTATTAGAAAGAGGCCAGATTAAGACAGAAAGAAAAGAAGAAACAGATGAGGAAAAAAGCTAAGAGAAGAACGACAGACGAAGAAAATGAGTCACAGGAAGAATTAGATGAAACTCATGATGATACGGTTGGTTGCACAAAGATATCAAAGAACAAGTATTCAATTTGGATACATACCACACAATTGCCTATGAAACAGTAATATCTAAGGCATCAGCCAAATTTACTTATCACCAATTGTGGACACGTTTATTAAAACCTAGTGACATTGAAACCTTCTTTGTAATTGTATTTACCCTTTTCTGTCTTGTCTTACAAAAGTGCAACTAACACTTCGCACTGTAAATAAAGCTATCATGGGTTTTATAGGAACATGAACAAGAGAGAGACAGAGAGATCCTAGAGATGGAAAGGTTCGAGAAGCCGGAGAAGCCACTGCCGTTCGACGAGGCTGCTGCGCGACAGGGAATACTTGAAAGATACGATGAAATCAGAAGAAAACCAGGTAATTTA
The DNA here is from genome assembly GCA_038406195.1 of Haplosyllis anthogorgicola. Lineage (NCBI taxonomy): Eukaryota > Metazoa > Annelida > Polychaeta > Phyllodocida > Syllidae > Haplosyllis > Haplosyllis anthogorgicola. The sequence continues at coordinate 19,977 of JBCAUI010038451.1, read as the reverse complement.
GACACATTTCAAATACATGGGAAACCGACATATTTACCTCGGCGTGCGAAGGCATCGCCGAGGTATAGCAATCACACAGGGTGATCAGGGGTATGCGCCAGATACAAACCCCCGTCCCCAAGGTTTGGGATTTTACTCCTTGAGTATATGATGCCCGGGGTAAGTCCTAAGATAGCTGCTAAGGTAGGCACTTTGGTGACCATTGCCTAAATATTTAACCTCACAGTTAGTCTTTTACCAGACATTTCTTCACGGATGATGGTCAGGGTGGGATCCAGTGAACACAACCCCCTCCCCCCCCCCCCACTTGAGGAACTGACACCAGATGTACATGTTTCAGGCCATTCTGAAAACTTTACAGGTACAGATGCGAACCCCCCCACCCCTACCCCCCCCCCAAAAAAAAATTCAACGTGTAGAACGGACACCAGATCTGCATGTTTCACGCTATTCTGAACATTTTTCGGATACCCCCCTGTTCATCCAGACAGCATTTTGAGCTAAGGGTGATCAAAGCATAAAATAGCAAATAAACAGACCGCACGTCGAGGTTCAGGTCCATCAGGACCTATGTTTATCGTACATAGTGAAAGCAGATGCATTTAAGGCATTACTTACACCGATAATTACATGATGAATACAAATCATTTTATTTGATATAATGGCAAGCGGATGGTCATATTTCACTCATAGGGAGACCAAGTAGTAGCTATTTTCTAACTTGAAGTGAGAAAGAAAAGTACTATTTCTTATTTTGAAGTTACCTATTGCTCAGGATCACAGAATTTTACATAATTGTCATTTTTTGCCCAGGTGAACCAATTTTACATCCAGAGCTATCAAATGGTGCTGCAGTTACACAAACACATTTGTGCCCACGTGGTGAACAGGCACGGCGAAATGAACTCGGTAGATACAAATGTTTTGTTAAGGTGCTATTTAACAACAAGGAAGTTTCCAGGACACAATCTAAGTAAGTAATCTTTTTCAAATAAACTATTTGGAACATCACAAGTGTAGAAAAATACAAACATTCTTCATTGTGTCAAATTTTTAGTAGTCATGGGTAATATCGAATTTTGCTCGACCGATTTAGTTGTAACTCAGTGTATATTGAATTGTAATAAATATATGTAATGTAGGCATTTGAGGCATGATAATTTCAAATGGTTTTCATAATCCGACTTTGGTTTCTTTTTTAGACCTATTGGTCAGGAGTTTGTTGTGCGTTTTGCAGAAATTTTCAATGTACAAATTGTGCAGTGGCCAGAGAATATAAAATTGCAGGTAATTGACACACAAACTGCTTGCTATAATAACAAAAATACAGTTATTCGTGTTTTCCATATGTGAGCGAAAGTATGCTATATCTTGTTGGCATCACAAGTTGAAATTTTTTTTACTTAAGCAAGTAAGACACTTGTACCACTTTCTTTCTTATCTTTGCATATTGCAGATATTTGAGACGACCGGTTTCACAAACACCCTGATGTGTGAATTGTACGTGGGCATACCGGACTCTCAGGTGACGGCAGACACACAAGAGCTAGACACGCTGCAGTTCAGCTGTGATCTGACCATCAACCATTCCCATGAGGGAGTCGGAAGTGGTAAGGTTTAAAATTAAATCTTTCTTAAATTAATTGTTTACTGTACAAGTTCATGAAACTGTATCCTCTGAAGACAGTACGATGACTAAATCAGGGATGTATTGTTTACAGCGAAACTTCCTTTGGGCGGACCTTCTTTTGCACCAACCTCTCTTTGCAAGGCCATCAGACTTTAGCTGTTACACATTAAATTATAATTATTAAAATAACCCACCCTTGCAAGACCACCACCCGATTGGTGATCACTTCTCTTCCCACAATTGGGTGGTCGCCGAAAAGAAGGTCTACTGTATCTAAGACATTTCACTGTGATTCTCATTTTGACAAACTTGGGCATTAAAAATTATAAAGTGACTTTGCATCATATACATTGGTATTTTGAACGTTGGTGACAGGTATGCCGTTTAGTTTTGAGGCTGATAAGAGTAACATGGTCATCTGTAACACGACGGGTGCATTGGTGGCTGGTGTTGCATGGGCTGTGGATGATGAAGGCAATGTGCTTGTGCCGACCATGTCGCGACAAACTGGTCATCAACTTGGGTAAACATAAATTAGAAATTAATGTTCACCGCTCTGTGTGGCAATTTACAAATATTCAACCTGGGTAACAAATCAAGTGATTATTGATAATGATTAATTATTGATAAATATGCATATTGATATTTGGACAATATAATTTTCAGTGCTATGAAGGGACTGGATGCAGTGGCAGCAATTGGGGCATCCGGAATCTCCGATCCAGAACAATTACTTAAATGGATATCAAAATCCAGATTAGATCCTAACGATCCAGCAAATGCTGATCTTATGACTATGCTTCGGGTAAAAACTAAACATTACTATATCATTGTTACTGTCGTAAATTTAGATAACATTTAATATGAAAATTTCGTGAACTTATTCACAAATCAGGCAGGAAGGTGATGTTACATTGTTGATTGATGGTGAAATATTTTTAAATCATGCAAGTTATAAATCAGTGTTGAAACAAGTATTTTATTCCAAATGAGAAACGCACTGAACAGAAAGCATACTCGTTGCAGCCTGCAGTTGGAGAGGCAGGAGACGTGGGAAGCCTACAGATGAAGGAACACTTCAGGTTAGAACAGCTGCAGCAGGAGTTCGATTTTGTAACGGACGATGTGTTAGAAAGCTCAAGGAGATTCAAAATTATACAACTGAGAGAAGAGGTAAACAGATTCACTCTATTCAAAACGTGGGAATTTTAAGCTTCAAAATTCTGTATTTTATCATCCATGTTTTCTTACCGGTAACAAGGTCACTATAATTTCTTTAATCTGAGAAATAGTACACGATATCATTTTGATGTAAGTCAAAATATTACAGATTATTGGAAAATTTTCCGTTAATTCATAACACAGTTGATTCAAATTATGTGTTGGCAGAGAACCAGATAATCTGTAAGTGTAGAATGTACACACATTTGTAGTGTTTGTAGTAATCCTATTGGAATGTATTGCCGTCTACGGAATTATTTCTGAGTCGATGACGCTTCAGGAAATTAAGCAAATTGGTCTTCAATGTTATTTCAGGAAGTGCCAGAGTTTAGAAACTTCAAGATGGTTCCTCCATTCGACAAAGAGATTCCCGATGAAATTTTTGATGTAAGTTAACACTTTTATTTGTTTTCTCAGCCGTTGTGATAATTATAAAGTATGTTTATGTGCAACTAACGTTGTACTGTAAGGAAATGTTGTAACATGTTGAAATGAATGCGTAATTATTATGTGTAAAATGCAAAGAAAAAGTAATATGTTAAATGAATGATTATTGTAACTGCACTAACCATGTTGTCATTAATAAACGTGGATGTTTAACAAATTAGTTAGAAGGTTTATATGCATGTGATCCAAGATATCTATTATGTGGTATTCGGAATTAGCCTGATGACTGACATGCGGTAATTTAGCAATTTTGACCTTCATAATTTTTCGATAGCATACACGAAACTCTTTAAAACGTGCAACATTGCCAGTAACTATCTAAATTTAATTTCTATCAAACCAAAGCCAACGGAACAAATAATATCAGTATCAGTCATCGACGTATTTCTGCATTACGTCAGATAGTTTTTAATTGTTGTGTAAATAATCATGCTGTCATGCTTAACAATTATTCATTGTGCCTGTCATGCTTGTTCCTTCATAGAGAATAGAACCAGTAAGTATGCCCATCCTAGAGTGTATGTGTTTCATGTCTCGTGTTTCATGGGTAGTGTTCACAAAGCAATTGCGTTTTAACAAGTCAAATAATATCCTAATTCATGACTGGCAGACCTTTGTCGATAAATTTTTCATTTTGTTTGTTTGATACTTTATTGTCTTTTTTTTGAAACTTAAATCTACTTTGTTACTTAGCTGAAAACAATTTATTTGTCTCTTTAAACTTGTACATTATGGGAACATACCTTGCTTGAACTTTAGACTTGCCCAGTTTTTGCACTTGAAGATTTTCTTTAGCCTTTGCATTTTTCAATTGTACCGCAGCTGATTTCCAGAGCTAAGAAGGCAGTAAACTAGAAAATTTGAAAGCACCGCGACCATTTTATTTCAATTTTCAGTTTGTACCGAATACAAATTTTTGTACATAAGAATATTAGTATGGTTTTTGAATCAAACAGATGTATAGAAATTGTCACATACCAGGAAATTTAGACTAATAAAGAACTCAATCCTAATTCTAACTGCAAAATTATGTTGTCAATTAAAAAGCATAACATAAATATATCATTAAACATCAACTTTCATTGTGGCAGTGTTATTAATCTTACTGAATGTGATACAGGAATATGAGAAGAAGAAACGTGACGAGGAGAAAGTTCGACAGATGGATGAGATGGAGTCACATCGAGTGGCGGTGGCTAAATTTATGCAAAAGGTCCAATTTATTTTCAATTTTATTTAAAATTCACTTTAAAATTTATTTTAAAAATCCATCACGTTTCTTCGTATTTTATAGAATTGAAATGGGGGAAATTGCTTAAGGTCAATTTCTGATTCTAGCATTTGGGAGGCCTGTCTAAACATATCAAACGGCTAAAACTCAGCATGAAATTGGGTTATAAACATAAAACTGACTTAATTATGTTGAGGCAAAGGATGAGATTTCTACTTCATTTTCCACAGGTGCGAGAACAAGTGATGATGAGATTCCGCATCGCACAGCATCAAAAAACTCTTCCAGATGTTGTGTTTGAAGATGCACTGCCAAACATTAGGTAAAAATTGACTACATGTATAGCATTCTCGATTTATATTCAGAACAAACTATTAATATCATTTTAACTTACCGTTGTCATTTCTTTATCAATCTCAAACTGAATAATGCAGGGTGAATATAGAAAACTTGCATTAATGAATTAGTTACAGATTTCAAGGTAGTGATGATAGGTCGATTTGAAAATGAGCGTTTGTACATTTCATTTTGTAATGTGATTCCAGCGATCTCGTCTTTGGGCACTATCCTTATGATGCGCCAGTTGGATTTGACATCTTGCAAGTGTTTGACATGAGTTTTAAAGATTCAAGTTTCACAGTAATTGTTGTTTCATTTTGTGTTGCATATCCCATGGAAGAGGGACTATCTTGAGATGTGTTATGATTAACAGACCATTGGTGCAGGCAATGCCCTATCTCTCTGCCCCAACCTTCAGCCGGAATTTTTGTCTCTTCATCACTTTTTGTCAATTTTGTCAATTATTAGGACCGTTTACTCCCTTTCATAGAAATTCTAGATGTGCCCTGCAGACCACTTCCTACAAAATGTTGAGTATATTTACTTATGTTTCCTCATTTTTAGCACTATAATACCAAACCTGATGAAGCTGGTAGAACCGCGCCATCCCTTGAGACCTGCAAGAAAACAACGAAAGAAGATGACGGCTGGAAACCTTCAACAGATCGATGTAAAACTTCTCGTTAATATAGTGCGAGCTTTTGATATTCCAGTACGTGCTGAGGCTCTACAACCGAGGTGAGTTGATAAACAATTTAAACGATTGAAGTAATTTGTGTAGTTATTGTTTCATTGTTGTTTTTGGTATATATTAAGTTTTTTGTATCTTTTAACATACTAATTTTTGGACAGAAAGCCTCAACAAAACGTTATTATTCTCAAACATTTGGCTAAAGATGAAACACTAAGAAAACAGTTTGTAAACTTGATTGAGACGATCGTTCCGATATTGGCTGTATCTGTTGCAGTACCCAGGGTCCAGAAGCTGCTGCTGCTGGGGGAATGGGTGGAACCATGGGTGGTACATTAGGCGACCCAATGGGTGGTACATTAGGTGGTACTCAGGGATCCATGCGAGATACATTTGCTGCAAGGAGCAGTATGCGAGGCAGCTTGAGAAACCGAGGACAAGGAAGCATGAAGGTTAAAAACATTGCAGGAGAGGTATGCAATCCTTATTTACGTTAATTCGGGACAGTGACACCACATCTTGGTATATTTGATTTCAATATTTAGCACACAATTGGGTAGTAAAAATAAGATGTGACGGATGTTGATATTTCAGGTTTTGGTTCGACCTTTTGTGGAGGTTATGTTTCAGCGAAATACAATTGCGACCAGTGTTGCTGACGGACCGAATCCAAGTTGGAACGAAGAACTTAAAGTTCCATTCAGGTATCAGTTTTATACACATTTTAAACCTTACACAAATTAGGACCTATAAGTCGCTAAAGTCAAAGAAACATGTAACTACAGACATTATCTGGCATGAGTATAACACCGTAATGAAATAATAATGCAGAAGTTCACTGCAGTGGCACTTCGAATATGTCATTACTGGTTTTAAGTTCTTCTGACCTTAATTTTCAGAGCACCAAATAATGATTATTCATCAGTGAACTTGCAGACTGTGAAAGACTTGATTTTTATCAACCTGTTTGATGAATACGTTATTGACATGGTTCAGGTAAGATCTTGTGTTTTTGGTTGCACGATACTCTTAATAGCTCTTTTGCGCAGGTGGCAGATACACAAAAAAACATTTGGTATCCCCCAGGCAAGGAAAATAGATTAAAATGTTTCCTTTGCCTATGTGAATTACCAGGACCTCAAATACGTAAACAAAATATCCCTTCATTATTAATTTATAACGGCAGGATGACAGGGAGCGAGGGACTAGTGTGCACCGCAGAATCGAGAAGCGTTGGCTCGGCTCAATAAAAATTCCATTTTCTACTGTGTATTTCAACTCAAGGGTTCGTATAGTTTTGATAAAGTAAATATTTTTTCTGGATACGATATAAATTGTGGGTTGGGAAATTCACGCCCGATTCCTGACAATCGTGGACAAAATTGAAAAAGAAAAGGTAATATTTATCAAAATTGGAACAAATTTATATTTAGTTTATGCGATGCCCTCTTTGTCAGATAAAATATACCTCTGTATTAGCACCCATCATGAGATAATAAATTCAGGTCAGAGTTTGGGTTCACAACATTCTGGTGTTACTTTTGTAGATTGACGGTACATTCCGAATAAACAAGCCGCCAGTGCTGCTGGGATACACACATGATCCTAGTGCGTCTCGTGAAGGCGATCTGAGTATTGGCGCTGGTGACGTTGACTCGACTTATGTAACTATGTTCATAACTATCGAGCCACCTCTTCAGCCAGCCGAACCTGCAAGAGAAAAGGTATGTAACACTTTTGTACGTTTGCAGATGTTTAAGTCAGGTTTATGTATCAAAGAACATGTAACAATAGAAATTATCACATACTAACTGAATTTTAATTTCCGACCATCTTACGTATTTTTTTAATTTTACAGCTCACTGAAATATTATTCAAAGTAATGATCTGATAATTGTAATTACGTTTGTTAATGTTGTCATTATGTTGCCATTATGCATTGTCAGGAGTAGTCAACGATATTAATCCGTTAATATTGAATTATTTATGTAATAATTGTGCTGTAAACTTTTTTAAACCTTAGTTCTGTAGTACCCAGATGTAATTCGGCATAAATTCTAGTTTGAAAGTGCAGCCGGAGAAATTATATAATTTTGAAGTAAACTTAGTTGTAATAATCTGACACAAAGTTTTATTTTGAACATACAGTTTGTAATAATCTGACACAAAGTTTTATTTTGAATATTACAGTTTGAGAGTAATGAGGATGAAAAGTTACTCACCGCATGCGAGACTTGGCAGTCTGATCTGCAGGGTAAATTCCCAAATAGAGAATTTAAAACAACTGTCGTTGACATCAACGGAAAATCAGTCTTCGTGACGAGATATTTCAAGCCACTGAAACCACCTGAAGACATTATCAACAATCAAGAATCAGCATCTTCAGTCCAGGTAAGTTTAGAACGCCATGTTGAAAATTTGAAAGCATAATATAGTATAAAATGTTATATTGGACAGCAGAAATAGAAAAAAGAAATCATATTGGAATAAAGAGAGATGAAGACTTGTGTTTGATTACGGAATAAAATAAAGTGTGACCTTAACTATTGTAACATACGGTATGTCGCTTACCATGTTGAATTTGTTTTGCAGGATTTGGCAGCCAGATTCGTCTCCCTTATTCCATTCGTTTCGGACAGTGTAGTATTCCCCGGACTCTGTGATATATGGAGCACTTGTGATGTGAGTTCAGTTTCTTCACTAAAATTTGTAACTTAAAGTACAGTGTATAATTTGCAAGTGAAAATTTCTGCACTCTTTATATGAGTAGGTTTGCTGAGTAGATCTATATTTGTTTTATAGCAATTCCTGCAGATGTTGCAGGGAGATGAAGAGGAACATGCTGTCCTGCTTGTTAATTATTTCCTACATCTGGGAAAGAAAGCATGGCTTCTACTTGGTAAGATAACAGAATAACTGTTGTAATAAAAAGAGGAAAGTTTAAGAAATACTGTGAAATAATGCATTCGTTTCCGTGGTTTGTAATTCCCGGTATTTGTTTTGTTATTCTAGTGAACTTAAAAAAGGAGTTTCTGTGCCAATTATTGCAGGTTCTGCAGTTCCCGAAGGTCCTACTGCATATGCCCTGTCACAGGAAGGAGGAGGTCACCATGCGGAGTATAGAATCTGGAATGCAAGTACAGGCGAGAGCTACAGTTACAGAGACAACTATTGCCCTCTACAAAGTATCGGATGTGTTGTTAATGCTGATAATGTAAGTAATGTATATATGTATATTGACATTTGTGTGTGTAAATTGCATAATAAATGACTATATGTTCATGTTTATTTGGGCATTTTAAAATTGCTTTTGACAATTTGGTATCTGTTAACTTTAATTTACAATGCCAGCACAGGTGGAATAAATATTCTTGTCGCTCTTTTAGATCTGGGCAAACATTCAACCAGTTGACCAACCCGCACGAATCAGTTTCGACTTCAGTAATACGTCAAAGTGGAAACCGTTCTTCCACAAAGGATTCCCACATCCAGGACTCACGTCGGTTCAGGTAGGAGAAAACGTTTATGTTACGAGAAACAAGATGACATCTTTTGCATCAATAAATCTAGTGCTTTCACAACATTGAGAAATCTTCAGGTAGAAATAACAAAGAACGCAAGAGCTAAGTCGCAACGAGGATGTAATTAATATTTATAATGATTCCTAAAGCTCGTATTTGTCTGAGGTAATCAGTTCCTGTTCACTATTAATGAAAGACGATTGCATAATTTCTTACTGCTGTTAGTTATGTAACGCTTAATTAGTAATTAATGATAATAGTGTGTTTACCAAATGTAACATTTTGTCCGATCAGAGTTTGATAATTAGGATTTTCGCATTGTAATTACACGCAAAATATAAAATTCAAACAATGAACAGAATGTTACAATATCACAAGATTTGGTTAGATAACAGCTCATTCATACTTTTCAGCCGGAGAACCTGATATACTATGCGGCAGACAAAGCCTTCGTACTTGACCTCCAGGATAAGATAGAACGATTACTGAAAGAGCGCATGATGGAATGGCGACCACGACATATAACTCGATGGAATCGCTATTGTATGCAGTCGTTCAGGTCTCTTCTACAGAAGTAAGTTTCAAAGATGTAAAATGCATGTTTACCAACTTATATGGCTGAGGATATTTGCGTGAACAATGACGTGAGCAATTCTTCCAAAAGTATCTGTAAGGGTTTATTCTGTTATTTTCAGACTTGAATTCCAGCGAGGTCGCGGGGTGCAGCAGGAACATGCCAATGAATTACAGCATGTCTTGGGGTCCTACAAGGTAAATTCTTGTGATTTTGTATTCTCATCTGTATATATCACTTTATGAAATGGGTATTCAAAAAAAGCAGAAAAATGTTCTCTCTTAATAATCCGTTACACAAATCTCATATTTTGCAGATGTCAGGATTTCCAATTAATCTACCCTACACAGAGATGGCACCACTGGTTGAGGCTGTGTATGCTACTGGTGTGCACAATAATGAGACGAATGATGTTGAATTTGCACTGGCCGTCCACATACACCCCTACCCTAACTCCGTCCTATCTGTCTGGATCTATGTTGCCTCACTTATTAGAAAGCGGTAAACAGTCAAAAATACACTGGCCATATTTACCCCAACATGAACTTACTTAAGCAACAAATGTGCATACTGTGCATACTGATTTATTGGTTTTATATCTACTGTTTTATGATCCGTCCCAGTTGTATACATTTGTGTATAAAGGCCCTTAGTACTTATATTGTTACCTATTTATATATCCATGCGTGCTTTGAAAAATCATGACTAGTATATTTAGTACATTTATACAATGTATCTTACATTTATATGAGTTTACATGACATTTATATTCATACTCATGTACTAGCAATTTGTTACTGGTAGCATTTTTTTTTAAGTAGAAAATCCGTCCAATAAAGTTTTGCAAGTTTTAAATTGTGGCTTGTTAAATTCAATTCGGGGACTCGAAAGCCGACTTGTAGAGAAAAAATCCAGTTTAATTCAGAATACCCAATCTTTTATCTTACCATATATGATCAAAATGAAGCACATGCCTTAATTATAACGCAGCCCCTTTTTTTCAACTAATCTATGGAATTTTTTGGGCTCATTTACAGACCTTATCTCATTGCAGCTGTGATCCCACTTTTTTTGAAACTTTCTCATACTTTTATCAGAAAGTAAACTTTTGGTTACATTCTGTGTAAAATATCTGGCTGACATAAATAGATAGCACATCGGAAACTTTCAAAATTAGGTTAGAGACGGCATTTAAATAACTCGCACCCACAAAATTTGGTCGTCCGCACATGCACTTTATTTTGACCATATACAGTATCAACTTTCTAAGCGGGGTTACATATTTGGTGACCGCTTTGCAAATGGATTAACTCGAGCAAAAATGTTTGAAGTTGGTCACGGTGACCCACACAGAATCCGACACTTCTTTATTCTTTTAATTTGAACCTTAATAGTGATAAAAAAAAATGCATCTCGTTTATGACAACAAGTTGTTTTATTCTAAATATTTTGATGAATACAATAAAAATAAATATCCAGATACAATGTGAGATTTCTCCTTACGCGATGGGAGTTATTTTTCCACTTATTTAAATGGGCAGTTTTGTAAGTGAGACAAATGTTTCAGAACTTTTCAAATTATAGAAAGCGATGGTAAATATCGAATATATTTGCATAAAATAAAAGTAAATGCACATACAAATGAATATCTTTCTTTGGTACGAACATGTTTTTCCTTATCGTTTTACATAATACGAATGTGTAAAATGCTGACTATCAATGCACACTAATGTCTTTCATCTAATTTTGAAACTGCATAATATTGATGTTTACACACATAGCTTACCTGAATGCAGGAATGGAGTTAACGTACCAACATTTCGACCATGATTTTCAATGTAATTCTTAAGCACAACAGATGATAACGAACACAAGGATAAATAAAAGATCTAACCATAGTAAATAGAGATCTATCAATCATGTAGAAAAAAAACCACAACATACATCCTTAAAATATTACCGGGTAGATACGTATGTGTAAGTTTCATTACATCTATGAATGTCTTTAACAAAACTTTCTTCGACTCGAATGTTACAGTAACAATTCTTGCCCTTCCCGAAGATGCAAATATATTTTACAGTGTGTCGGATTTAGCTGTAACACTCCGAACTGCCTCTACCTGTTGTACACGTTCCTTTGGACAAATGATAATTGACACATATCTTGTAAGTTTAGCTGCATCACTAATTGGCACCTAAATATGTTTCCAGCATGAACAACAGATAGATGCGAAAACTAACTCGATAAAAAGTCTCATACCAAACGAACTCAACTTGACTTCCTGATTTTGCACTTCTTTATGAATAAGTTACAAAACACCCCTCCCCCTTTCTTGTGGATATTTCAGTTCAATGCGGCGACATTTAATGGATACAGCTGATGGTGACTTTAGTTTGCCTTTTCGAAATAAGCTTTGCTTCCCTTCACATCGGGTTTCATGGTCGACTTGCCTGGTTTCCATCCAGCAGGGCAAACTGAAACACAAAAGAACATTACTGAAATTCTTCGGTTAAAAAGACCAAACCATGTGTAAACTACGTTACTGTATTAGCCGCTGTGGTTTTACTGATGACCAGTTTCAATTGTACGAAACACCTTGGAATTAACATGTGTGGCATCGTAACTTATTCGAGGGATTGGTGAAACTTAGAAAGAGATTGAGCAAGCTAAGTGAGGAATGCAATGTACGTACCTTCTCCGTGTTTGTCTGTGAACTGGAAGGCCTGTACGAGACGTAAAGATTCATCGACGGATCTGCCGACTGGAAGATCGTTGATCGTTATCTGGCGCAAGTTACCTTTGTCATCAACAATAAATAGTCCCCTGGAAGAAACATCATCTTTGATTAAAATATAGTTCCAAGGTTGAAATAAGATGACATTTCACATGTCTATCTACAATTGAAGACTTCTTTAGTTCCTAAAACTGGTTCGACTCTCTTCCTGTCGCTAATTTACTTATTACCCAAAGGGAGTACTTTGAACTTTCTCACCTGAATGCAACACCATCATCCTCTTTGTATACACCATAAGCTTTAGCTATTTCACAGTTTTTGTCAGCCAACAATGGGATATCCATATTTCCCAAACCTCCTTGTTTACGAGGAGTGTTTATCCTGCACAAAGTAACAGAAGTATCATAAATAGGTACATTATTAACTGACTTGCGAAATGCCGATTGCACTTTTAACTATGGAATTTACTGATAGTCCTGAATACGAAGTAAAAGGTACCATGAAAGTGGTTCAAGCACAAAACTTTAATGCCAAAATATCTGATTTTTGATAATCAATGTGAGCTTCCGGTACATCTAGTGCTTTTGAAATAACCTGATTTTCGCTTTACTTGTGCGTGCAGATTTTTATACTAAATAAATGAAATAAATAATGCCAGACATACCATGCCAAATGACTGAAATGGCTGTCAGTGGAACACCCGACAACTTCACAGCCAATGGACCTGAACTCTTCCACGCGATCACTGAAGGCGATGATCTCTGTTGGGCACACAAAGGTGAAGTCAGCTGGGTAGAAGAACAACACCAGGTACTTTCCTTTGTAGTCGGACAAGGAAATCTGTTTGAATTCTCCGTTCACGACGGCTGTACCGGTCCATTCTGGAGCGGGCTTAGTGAGGCGTAGCTGTGACATTGGGATGACCAAATTCTGCAAACAAATAATATTATAATCGTTACAATACATATTTACATCAATTACTGCTTCATTATATTTTCAATTTTGTCCTTACATTCTTCAACATTAGAATGTCGATAGCACTCTTGCCATTTGTGGCATTCTTGCGCTTGTTTATAAATGAAATACAACAGCGCTGGGCACAGTTCTTGTTACCGCCCGCGTATGCGGGAAGGTAATGTTTTCAGTCGTGTCTCTGTGTGTGTGTGTGTCTGTCTGTCTGTCTTTTGAATGGCTTGACCTAGAAACTTCATTTTTGGTATACAGAAACATCTTTATGACATCTAGGTCAAGTTTGAGTATCAAGGTCATTGGGTCAAGTTCAAGGTCACAGCAATAAAAAATGTCAAATTTTTTAGTGTTATCTGCTAATATCACATGTTTGAGACAAGTGAATGGAGCCAAGGTCATGATAAAATGGCGTGCTCAGTTCTAACGACTAAAGTTCAGTTTTTTTGTCCGGGATTAACAGCTTTTAACGTTGTAACCAAAGTTGCAATTTTGCTATGATACATACAAGCTTTCTCTACAATACAACATTACGCCTGTTGTAACGTTAAAAGCTGTCGTTCAACAATCAATATGTCATATTATTCCTCGATAAAACTGTCCCAAAACTGGCTAGAATTTACACTGAACAAGTGGAATATATAATCAAATAAGCAGATGTTTAAACTTCATATTCTATTTTTAATGTTATTTGCTGTAAAGGACAAGATTCCTCGATAAAATCCAGGCACATTTTGCCGCAATATAAACCAGAGGTAAACGTTTGATGAGGGACAACGTTTCCACAACCATGAATAGTCACATGGGAATGGGAATTACGAACTGACCCCAAGATTTAAATACATCAATTTTATTGTCAAAGCTTAGTTTTCTCCAAGAAGATTGATAAATAACGCGAAATAAATAGGCGTCCTGAACATAAAATCCACGGATTTTAAAAGTATTACAAAAAAGGCAAAAGTCGATTACAATATTAATGAGTCAATAATTATCCGAATAAAGACACCTACAACCTCGTCACTAGCTGCCTGGAGTATTTTTATTTGTTACCATACCTGTGTTCTTTGCTGAGGCGCATCTTGCAAAGTAATAACTCCGTCCCAATAAAGACTCAATAATTTACGAGTTAGACACATAATTAATCTCAAGATCCAGCTGGTTATTATGAATGATGACCGATAAGTTCAGTACAATAAATTTGTCATTGAATGACTTACTAAGCGTTTTCGGCGAATCAAATAAGAACGTAGGTTCGTGAGACTCAATCTTAAATACAAACTGCTAACCTTACCTTTTACGACACCTTCCCATTGAAAAGAAAATTGATTAGATCAGTTTAAATTATCCTTTGAGCGACACCCTGCGCCTCATTATTTTGGTGTACAAGCAAAGGAAACCGACTAAGCTGCAAACCTCTTTAACAACCCTGAATATTTCTTAAAATTAAGCGACTTTTAAACTAACTCACTTGAACCTGTTATGAAAAATACCTTTCTAGCGCGGCATCTTGCCTTTTACAATGACAAAGAAAATGGTTTACACCAGTTTGAATTACCTGCTTTGAGCAACCTGCCTTTTAGACTGGAACAGTTATGTGCCCCTCAAAACATGTTCTTTTGTAATTGTAATGTTATATATGGATGTGTATCCAGCATAAGACTGGAAAATTTGTTTTATCATTACTATGAATACAGTCATTACAGTTCATCTTCCTTTCTGAACAGCCTCTCTCTTGGCTCATCATAACCATGTACCTGGTGAGGCATGCCAGTTCCTTCATCTTCCCCAATGGACAATCATCTAACAGCATAAGAAGCTTTGGTTGTATATAAAGGACAGCAGCTCAACCAAGAACTCACTTGTAATCTTTCGCACCTTGAGGTAACATCTAACATACAAACACAAGTCACCAATATATGACTATGGAAATAAAACTACAAAAGCAGACTTCAATGTCTTATTGTTATACCATTACACATAGGACCAGGACAAGAACATATATGGATTAACACCAAGTCCATAAATAACAGTAATCCTAAGAACAACGTGAAGCGCTTTTGCACTTTACAGCCAGTGCGCCAAAATAGTTGGTAAATAAGGCATCTTCCCACAGAACAATCACACCAATGTGAATCGGCGATGTCAAAACGAAGATGCAAATAAACAACGTGCCAAAATTAGACCAGTTAAATAAACACTTTTTCGTATTGCTCACTTCCTATTATTCAATGCAAATCACATTTCCTTTTAAAGCAGGAAGAAATGCATCTGAAAAGTTAAGTCATAAAAACCTTACAAATTTCTAAAGTGAAGTCACAGCATGCAGTCTCTGTAATATCATGACCATCTGTAATATTTACATTACTTGAAGCTTTATTCAACACCGGCATCATTACTTCGGATTAGTTATCGGACCTCAGATCTGAAAAATTCTGAATTCAGTAAATTAGCTGTCCGACTGCCCTTTATCCGCAATCACAGCTCTTTCCACCTGTATCTTTAGTAATTGATCTGAACAAATGTATGCCTGGTTGTGACAGGTAATGAAACTGCACTGGAATGCGCGGATTGGGAGAAGGCACTGTAATCACAAGGACCCAAAGCTGCCACCTTTTATTGATGAAAAATTCTGGTACATCAAAGGCTATGCTCAGGAGTCTGATAGACTTGTTCCTGTATCATTTCCCATTAGGTAGAGCCGCACATGCTGTACTCTGCCTTACTGTGGTACTTGATCCAATTGAGGCAAACTCCCCCTTTTTGGAATGAAAATTGTTACTTTCTGTTACAAATCAAAAACAAGAAAGAGTATTTCGACCTCGGAGGACATTTTCAGTGTGGGACTTCATTAAATGAAGCAATATTGGTTGACAAGGAAAGAAAACTACATTGTCGTTGCTTTTTAATTACGATACAATTAAAAACTTGGCACCTGGTACCATTTTTCGCCTAGTACTACAGGCGTGAAAGAAATAATGTGTCTATGGCATACATGTAGTTGGACCCCTCTTGTAAGGACACTTGGAATTTTTTACCGAAATGTCCGCCAATGGGGTGGTGTCCTTGCAAAAGGACGCATTTAAAAATTAAAGCACAATGCCCACTGTTGCAAGGAACTTAATATATTTCAAAGTAAATTGCGATTTAATTTCCATTCATTGGCAATGATGCGTTTTAATATTACATTGATGGTAAAAATATTTCAATATTTAGGGGTCCTTTTCCGCCAATTGGTTAAACTTAGGTGTCCGGGGACCGTGTTTAACATGGTGTCCATGAATTACATTAAATTTTGTTAAATTCTGAGCCAAATATCCGGGGATGGTCTTTGTAAGCCAGGGTCCGTCCAAGAGGGGTTCGACTGTATTCTGTTTTCTCAATTGCGCCAATTTCTTCTCCATCAGGGAGAATTAGGGCATTCGATTTTTGAAAAGATCTTCGCGGTTATTGTCAATTCAAATGGTAACCTTGGCAGGCATTTCCATTTGGAGTAAAGTGTATAAGATATCCGAAATAACTTTGGGTACATACAATACATTGGTCATTTTCCGTTTTCGAACCTACACTATGAAAGTGCTTATTCCGTCTAAGTTTCAACCAGCTTGAAAAGCCACCCCAGGGGTCGCACTAAGAATTTAATTCCACTTGACAGTCCGGGCGAGTAGATCTGGAAAGTTACTCGCCTGGTAAAATTTTCACTTGCCCGGGTGAATTGAGGTTGCATAACTGAGCGTAAGTGAAGAATAATGCAAGGATTGAAATCTCAGCACTTATATGTTTTAAGTGTAAGAATTGGTGAATGTACTTATTTGAAGGGCAAGACAGGAAAGACCACATCCAGTTTTGTGTTGTCCAATTGATCAAATGCTTACGAGTGTGTCGTTGAAATTTCTCCCAGGGTGTGGAATTCCAAAATATCCACCAGCCCATCCGGGTGAGTACTTTCCATAATCCACTCGCCCGGAGCTCAAATCAACCAGCCACGGGCGAGCGGGCGAGTGCTAATGCGACCCCTGCACCCTATCATTAAATCTCCTGTCCTTCAATCACACCTTTCGTCCCTTTTGATTCTTGCTCTGCAGGATGGATTTGCACATCTATCGAACTGAACGAAATTCGACAAATAGTGAATAGTAACACAAGCTGCAAGACAAATTGTAGAAATCCTCATTTTGCTTAGCACTTTAGTAGCTGCGCCATTAGTAGCGATTGTCGTGCTTTATGCCAGTCGCTGGATACAATGTTTTTGTCATGGTGTCAGATGACTTTTTTCACTGCTGACAGTTTTCCCCGTCTGTGGGGCCAAATATCACTTTTGTCGCCAGTTTCAACGTATCATGATCTGAAATATTACATTGAGGTCTCCGGACCTTAAAGATAATTTCACTGTGGGGTTTCACATCTAATTCAAGGTACCGGTACATATTTTTCGAAAGACAAAAAGTTTCTATTCGCAAATGTTCAAAGGACAGTGATCAGCGGCAATGGGATTCTTTCACTACTTTCATGAGAATCTTTACCATTTAATATCAGTCAGTCAGAGGCTACGTAGGCTTTCTTTCTCTTTTTTCTTTAATAAGCCAATATGTCTTCAAAACGAAACGGCCTTCGATTCCCGGAAGCAGTGCTGATAGCTCTCATTGATTAATCCGTTACAAGTCATTAAAAACCAGTCGTTTCCCACCCCTAACCAAACCGTTACCATGGAAATAAAGGAACTACCTTGAAAGGACATGTATCTTTTAACTTTCTTTTCTTCTGTGGTAATTTCCAGATATTTTCGTGTCGCATCCACCGAAGAATTTTTCGATGCACATTTCAGCAAAATGCAACAGCTTTCTCGTGACAATTATTTTAGATCTGTTGAGGTTAGAGAGTTGAATGAAAGTTACCTTTTCAAGATACGAATACATGCAACTCTTTCATGGGAACTTTCACTCCATAAAATTGTATCATATGATATTAAAAGTGAAAATAACGTCAATACAGCTGGTTGCTAATATGTATAAATTTGTAAACATTTTTCAATTTCCCGTTTTCTCATTACAGTAAAACTCCTCATTTACGGCCACTCCTAGTTTACGGCCATGTTGGCCCCAAACATTTTCTTCAAAACCGTATCAAAATGCAGTCCTTCTTTACGGCCACTCCTACTATACGGCCAAATTTAATGGGCAAAATGGGTGGCCTTAAAGGAGGAGTTTTACTGTACCTTATGCAATCGCGGGTTCAAACTACGTACATCGTACATATAATACTCTATGGAATAACGTCACAAGATTTCCGTAAGCGATGTAAAATTAGGTCTCTCACAAGATTAATTAAAAACAAATCTCCATAATGGTCGATATCAAAGAGCTACACGAAAGCCCGCGGATCTTGACAAGTGCCACTAATGAACACTAATGGAACCTATCTTAATAAACATCATTGCCTCCTGCTAGAGTTTACAATGAATAAACATTTTGTCCATTTTCTTCATTATCTTGCGGTCATGATTGTTGTATCCTTTGACTTGAATTTTTAAACCGGATGTAAAGCCACGAACGCAATAGTGCTCAAAATCTACGATCACAGACATAAATTTAAAATTAATTCAAAATTTAATCATACACTTGATCCTCCAGTCCAAATAATGATTCGTAAATAGCAAGAAATATATTAATTCCGTGCTTGAAACATAAATCAATTATGTTATAAAACACAAAACACGACACAATACAGTTTGGAGCTAGATTGATCCAGACTTGTTGAGAATTATGGCGACATTACATTCAACACTAAACCTTTCTGGTTCTGACTGGTTGTTTCCTTACGTGGAAATGCACGGACTGCGTACACAAATGTTTTTATTAATTGCCAAAAAATATTCAGAATATTACCTCGCATACCAAAAAGTCAACTTAAGTCATATGAAATTAAACCGTCGCAATCAGACAAGATCAATCGACAGTGCGATCATGCCCGATTCTTATTTAAAATTGTTCCAGCGGGACACTTGTCATATTGTCAGGAAACATAACTGAATCTCTGCATGATATGTACGCCAAAAGTTATCGTATGAGTTTCAGATAACAATGAAATGCATGCGCACCTTACAAGTATACATCGTGTTCAATCTACGAGATGATCACTTGCATTCTCATAAAACATAAAAACAAAGTCACCAATAAAATCTGGATACTTTGAGTGACAAAATAATGGACGAAACCTGACGGTTTTAAGCCAGATGCGCACCCACAACATGTCTTGAACTATTTACTCGTACATACATGCATGATTTAACCCTTCTGCCGCCGCTCTTGACTATTGTCAAAAATTGAACCTGCACTCTTTTGCTCACAATTTTCTGACTTTGTTTGTCTTTAGTGCTTGTTATTTTCCCAACCCCATTTGAGCCCATTACGACAATATTCACTACTACCATTTCCCACCATTCTAAAATCCCCAAACGTCCATTTAATGCTCATTTTGACTTTTGTCAATGTTGAGTATAGTTGAAGTCGGCATCAGTATGAGTATCGTTATAGCCATCTGACTCTAACCTACATTCTTTGTACTTGTTTTGTACAATGTCAGGAAAGCTGTATTCACAAAGTATCAAATTTGTTGATAAAATTTT